>PVIR01008242.1:0-57481 GCA_004026965.1 Petromus typicus
ACAATCCTCCTGCCTCTGCCTCCCGAGTGCTGGGATTACAGGCGTGAGCCACCACGCCCGGCACTGTGGTATGTGGTACTGGTTGCTGCTGGGTGTGGGTCTCCACACCCAGTATTATTATGTGGTTACCGGGGAATCGAACCCGGGTCCTTGCGCTTGCAAGACAGGCGCCGGAACCACTGAGCTAACTCCCCGGCCCGGCAATTTATTTAAAAAGTTACGAGGCCCAAGGATTTGGCTCAGCAGAGCCATGCATCCCTTGCAAACTCAAGGTCATGATTTCGATCCTGCTACTACACACACAAAAAATTAAGCAACTGATCACACTCTTGGTAATTTGCCCTGGAGAAATGAAAACTCATGTTCACTAGAAACACACATAAAAATGCTTAATAGGAGTCTTATTCATGATTGCCAAAGACTGGAAACAACACAAAAGATCTGTAGTGGGTGAGTTCTAAACAGTGATACAACCACACAGTGGAACAGGCAGTGGCAATAAAAGGAACAAATTGCTGACAAGAACAGAATCATGACTTAACCTCGAATGCATTACGCTAAGTGACCAAAGCTGAACTTAACGGCCACGTGTGACTCCGTTTATATGACATTCTGGGCAAAATAACAGAGACAACAGTCGGATGAGTTGTTAGGAGTTGGAGATGGCGAATGGTGTAACTACTGAGGGGGCGAGGAAACTTTTGGGGAGACAGAATTATTCTACATCTTGATTGTGGCAGGGGAAGTGACAGAGAATGTTACCAAAAAGAGATGAATTTTACTGTAGGTAAATTCTATCTCGGTTGGAAATCATAACTTCACTTATCGTCTTATTCAAATGCACCAGGGTCTGTGTGAGTCAATTTCTACATGGTTTCGGTTCAGCAGCTGAGGATCCTGGGCTGACCTTGAGGAAGCCAAGATTAAACCCGAGGCTCCTGGCTTTCAGGCCACCAGGCTCCGCCCCACAGTGGGTCTCACAAGCAGCAGTGCTTGCTGTCATCAGGCACAGCGCCCAGCCTGCAGGCTCAGCAGAGTACAGGGAGCAGGCCCAGCCAGGCCGGTGCCTGTTACCCCTGCCTGGCTCCAGGCTGCATCTCCTCTGCCAGTTGAGATCTAGTCCGAATGACAGATCAAGCTTTGGTCACGTGGAGTCTTGATATTGGGATCAGGAGGCCCTGGTCACAGCTGTCATCCATGTGTGGTAGGTGAGCCAGGATGTCCCCGCCTGCCGGACGCCAGCTCCCAGGACGCTCCCCACTCAGGCGGGACTTGCTCCTGGTCCTCAGAGCAGCAATGCCACACCGCCAGGGACAGCTCTTTTGAAAGTGTTATTAGTGACAATGGAGGACCCAGCAGGGATGGTGCCACGTTAGCCCAGGCAGCTAAGTGAAGAAATGCAAAGGGCTGAGCTCCCAGGAGAGGACAGAATAGTCTTGTGAAATGCCACCCACGAAGGCTGTGGGGGCTGCGATGAAAGTGAGAAAATGCTTTACAGAGCAAGATGACAATTTAGGAAAGCATAGGCAAGTTTGGGGTGTATGTGGCACAGTTTGGGGGACCAGCAGAACTGCTGGCAGCTGAGCCAGGGCTTGGCTGTGGGCCTTTGCCTCCCCCACTCTGGACTGGGACTCATCACCCTGGGGGCCCCTGAGAAGTATACCTGGCACCTAGCAGCCCCTCAGCCGAAACTTGTTCAGAGCACAGACATTTATGAGATTCGCCCATGTGCCGGAAATTTAACCGAACAGGTGTGAACATAATAGTAAAGAACAGTAAACAGCGATTATACTTCTATGACAGTGAGTTGATTTAATCGATCCGTCGTCAATGTCAGGGGAACAAGCATGCCTGGGACAAGGTGAGGAGATGGCAGGGAAGGTGTTCTAGACAAAGTGGCCAGGGAGGTTTCTGAAAAGACGTTGTGAGCAGAATGTGAATTAAGCTGAGCTGTGACTGTGTGAGGCTGGCACACGGCGAGCTGGGGAGCAGAGGCTGGGGTAGATCGGTGCACTTGAAGATCAGCAAATGCTGTAGCGGAGAGGATGGGAGACAGTAACGCAATGTGGGGTCAAGGGTCATGGAAGCCAAGCCATCAGGCAGAGGATTTGGAGCTCGGCACAGTGCCACATGCCTGTAACCCCAGCACCCTGGGAAGCTGAGGCAGGAGGATTTCAAGTTTGAATTCTATCCGGGTACTTAGTGATTTAAGGAAACCCTGTCTCAAAATAAAAAATAAAGAAGAGGGCTGCTGCTGGGACAACTATGGTTCTTGCCAGACAGTGTCTGTTATCCCCTGAAGGGCAGAGCCATCGAGAGACAAAGGGGCACAGTCCTGAGAAGGAAGCAGAGGGTGGGAACAGCAGTGGGGTTCATTTGAAGGCATTTCAAAGCCACAGGATTTGCTCCTTTTCTTTCTTCTTCAAGGAAATAAAAATTGCTCTTGAGAATTTAACATACAGAAGTGATTCTGTAGAACAAAGAAAACCCACTGCAGAGTTACAAATCCGTAGTCTGCAGGTCTGGAGGTCTGTCTTGTCAGCATCACAGTGCTTTGATTACTGTAGATGTGTGAGTTTTTTTTTTTTTATCTTTATTGGTACACTAAATATACACATCATGATTGCGCTCCATAATGGGGATTTGTACCAATGTAAGACACAACTTAATTCTCATTTTTTCCCATAGCCCTACCCACCTTACCACCCCGCCATATACATAAAATTTGTTTCAATTGTATGTTATATATTGTGAAATAGATTTGTGAGTTTTGAAGCCAGGAAATGCAAGACCTTCAACATTGTTCTTCAATTTTGTTTTGGCTAAACATATTAGGGCCGAACGTATTTTTAGCATTTTTAAATGAAACCTTCTAGACATTGCAGTATGTCCTATTTAATAAAAGGAGCCATTATGCAAACACCTTGCTGTGCCATTTTCTTCTTTTTAGTTTCTTTGGTAAAGTCTTCTTTTAAAAATATCATGTTAGGGGCTGGGAATTTAGCTTAGCGGTTCCGGTGCCTGTCTTGCAAGTGCAAGGACCCAGGTTGGATCCCTGGTTAACCACATACAATACTGGGCATGGAGACTCATCCCCAGCAGCAATCAGTACCACATACCACAGTGCCGGGCGTGGTGGCTTATGCCTGTAATCCCAGCACTCGGGAGGCAGAGGCAGGCAGAGGCAGGTCTGTAGCTGAGTTGGAGGCTGAGCTCAGGGCCAGCCTGAAGCACAAAAGCAAGACCCTGTCTAAAAAAAAAAAAGGCACTGAGAATGTTAGTTTTTCCCTAATTGATCTGCAAATTTAGCCCTATTTCTACTGGTGTCTTCAGCAAGCTTATATGTATATATGGACAAATCTCTCTTAAAACTTTTATGGGAAGGCAATAGAACTAGACTAGCTAAAACCACTAAAAAAGAAAAAGAAATAAAAATAGTGTTCAAGGACTCCCTCTACATACAACAGCCCTAATCAAGGCGGTGTGGCATTGACAGAAGGACAAAAATCAACAGGCAGAAGAGCAAACCCCAAAATAGATCCATATAAGTCCAGCCCACTGAGTCTAGGCCAAGTTGCAGATGCATTTCAATGCAGGAAGAATATTCTTTTCAACAAATGTTGCTGAGCAATGAATACTAAAAATATACAATAAAAAATTGAAATGAAATAAAATAAAGGACATAAATCTCACACCTTATACAAAAATTTCAAAAGATAATAAATTTAAGTGTAAAAATTGAAACATGTAAGAGCTGGGGATTTAGCTTAAGTGGTACTGTGCGTACCTTGGAAGCACAAGGGCCCAAGTTCAATCCTGGTACCTCATTTAAAAAAAAAAATAAGAAAAGAGGGGCCGGGGATTTAGCCTAGTGGTTCTGGCGCCTGTCTTGCAAGCACAAAGGCCTGAGTTCGATCCCCGGTAACCATATATAATACTGGACATGGAGACATCCCAGCAGCAATCAGTACCACACTCCACAGTGCTGGGCGTGGTGGTTCACACCTGTAATCCCAACACTTGGGAGGCAGAGGCAGGAGGATTGCTGTGATGTGAATTTGAGGTTGAGCTCAGGGCCAGCCTGAACTACAAAGCAAGACCTTATCTCAAAAAACCTAAAAAAAAAAGAAAGAAAGAAAAGAAAATTGTAACATTTAGAAAAAGTAGTAGAAAATCTTTGGAGTTTTGGGCTAAGCTGAGAGCTCTTAGATATGACATAAATAGCATATTATTTCCTCATTCATAAAAGACAAATGGTACACTGAACTTCATTTCCTAAAACTAAAAACTTTACTTAGCTGGAACTGCTACCACTGCTTTATGTAGCTCTTTTCATGAGAAGAAACTTATGGAGCACATTTTAAGGAATACTAGTTTCTATTGGATATCTGTTCATTTTTTCAGGAAGAAAATCACTTCAGATTGTCAAAGATAGAAATGCATTGCTGCGGTTTGGGTGAGTGACCCCTAGAGGCCCAGATGTTAGAGGTTTGATCTCCAACCCATGGCATCTTGGGAGGTATGGAAACTTTATGTGGGAGGGGCATACTGGGAGGAAGTGAGGTCATCGGGGTGTGCCTTTACAGCAGATATTAGAACTCTGGCTCTTCCTCTCTCTTGGCCACAATGACCTGAGCAGCTTCCTTGACCACAGACTCTTGCTATGGCATGCTACCTTACTACAAGCCCACAGCCAACAAGACCAACTAACCATTAACTGAAAGCTCCAAAGTTGTGTGCCAAAAGAAACCTTTTCTCCTCATAAGTTAATTACTTCAGATATTTGCTACAGTAACAGAACACTCACACAGATTTATATTTTATTTTGACCTTTAAAAGAGAAACTAGAGATGTTTCCTAAACATCCCTAACATTTATGAATTAAAAACCAAAGACAAACAGACAAACAAAATTTTTACTCTGTGAAAGACACCACTGACTGGGAAAAGAAAAAAATTTTCAAATCACATACTCAGCTTGTATTCAGAATACATAAAGAACTCACTAAGCTTAATTAAGAAGCCAAACAATCAAATTAGAAATTAAACAAGACTTTAACAAACACTTGACAGAGAAATATACACAAAGGGCAGTTAAGCACATAAAAGATATCTAATGTCGTGGGCTTTTAGGGAAAGGCAAATGCAAACCACAATAAGATCCTACTGCACATCTACTAGAATGACCAAAATAAAAAATATTGATAATACTATACTCAGGAGAGGAAGTTCAAAAGAAAAGAAAACTATTTCATACATTGCTGACAGGAATTTTAAATGGTACAGCCACTCTAGATGTGGGTCTGGAAGTTTTTTATGGAGTTAAATATATACCATAAGACAGCCCAATAGTTAATTTATTTGGTATTTATCACAGAGAAATTAAAACTTATGTCCATATAAACACATGTACATATTGCTCATAGAAGCTTTATTTGTAACAGCCCCAAACTGGACACAATCCAAAGTCATTTAAAGGGTGGATAAATAAGCCCCTTACATATACCACACACACCATGGAATATTACTGAATAATAAAAATTGAATGAACTGTTGATACATGCAGCAGCTCAAATGGATCTTTGGTTAATTGTATGTATCAACTTACCTCGGCCATGATACTTGATATTTGCTCAAACACCAGTGTAAATGTTGCTGCAAACATATCTTTATTTTATTTCATTTTTTAATACCACCTGGAATTTAACTCAGAGCCTTTGCTCTGAATTATATCCTTTTTTGCAGGGGGTGGGGGAAGACAGGATTTCACTAAGTTACTAAATTGCCCAGGCTGGATTCAAACTTTCAGTTCTCCTACCTCACCTCCCAGATTCCTGGGATTACAGCTTTATACCACCATTGCCAGCTGAGATTCACTTTTAAACCAAAAGATTTTGAGTAAAACAGATCAACCTCCATAATTAGGGAGGCCTCGTCTAGTAGTCAGTTGAAGGCCTTCAGAAAAAGAGACTGAGACCCCACAGTGGAGTAGGGTGGGTTCTTCTAGGTTGCATTTGGACTTGAGGGTAATACTAGCTAAGTCTTGATTTAGCCGCAGGTGTTAGACTTGACTTCTCCATAATACTGTGAGCCATTTACACAAGATCTTCTAAATGGCAAAGTTACAGTGATGTGCAACAGTAGCTGGAGTGGGGAGGCAGCCTCAGGGCTAGGCTCGCCATGACCTCCTCCAGTCAGCTGCTCTAGGCCAGGGCCTCTCTCGGTGCTTCTCACACCATCCCTGTGAAACAGACCCCACTGTTTGCCCGTTGCCCAGACAAGGACACTAACATACTTGAGAAGCAGATTCGTGGGCAGTACAAGGGGCCAGGATCCCATACGGCTCTTACCCTGGTTTTACCTACCTGGAACAGGCACACAGCTCCCTCCTGCGAGTGGCAGGGAATGTGATGACAGGGCTCAAAAATTCAGAAGAGTGTGTCTGCACCACGACGTCAACATCATTGTAGACTTTAGGGGACACCCCCAAGTCACCCCATCCTTCCAAGGCAGACTCAGTCCTCCAGGAATCTGTGTCTCCAGGATGCCCAGCCCTTGATCTTCTGCATTTAACGCTTTGTCCTGTTAGAAATGAAGAAAAGGCCATGTATGAGCTTTCCTCAGAGCCAGCCTGTCTGATGGAGGTGGCACAGTATCTGGCATGTTCCAGCACAATGCCAGGTAGAAAGACTTGAGATGTCAGGGAGTAGGCATCACTATATATATGACATACGTCCATATTATTAAATAATTAGTGCATATGACACATACACATATAAAATATATAACTATATGCGACCAGACAGCAGACATCACTTTAGAAAACAAACTTCTGGTGGTCTTCCATGTGATTCTTTTATACTTGGCTGTATTATTCAAATGACTAAGCCAGACATACTCCTTTCATGTTTTGGAGGAAACTAAAGTCAACAAGCATTTGAAAATTCACTCTCTGTAATCGCTGAGGCAAGTGAGGCAAGTGACTCCACAAGAAGTACAGGAGCATTCACCGGGCCACTTCCGGTGCTCCTGGCTAGGTGCCGGATACCAGAAACGAGTAGGACCAGGCTTTGCCAGCCCCCCCCCCCCAGATTCGTGGCTGAGCGCCGTGCTAGGCCAGGCTCTTTCACTGTTCCAAATGTGCACACCTCTCAAGGGAGTCTGAGAGCCCCAGGAACAGGGGGTAAAATTTAATCCTTGCCCTGGAAAATTAGTATTGTCTTCAACCCTCAGAAGAGCTCAGAACCCTAACCATGTTCGAGAACCGGCCCCCATGCCGTGTCCCCAGATTCCCAGCTTCTCAGTCACCTTTTCTGTCACTACTGAAACCTTCATCAGGCCTCTGTTATTACTCAAGTATGTTGATGAGCCTGTTATGGTTCCCCTTACACCTTTGAAATGAAACTTCTTCCTTGACAGTGTCCCTGAGCCTCAGAGGCAGAAGGACGGAAATGCATGTGCAGTCACATGTAGTCATCTCTCCATGTCTCCGGGGGACTGGTACCAGGATCCCACATGGGGACCAACATCCATGGAGGCCTGAGTCCCTCATAGGAAAAATGGTGGTGTAATATTTTCATATAACCTATGCATGTTCTTCTGTACACTTCCCAGATTAGTCATGACACCAGTACGATGTAAATTATGTGACTGTTAGTTTTCACATGTCAAGTTCACTGTGATGAACAATGCCTAGCAGATGAGTAGAGCAGTTCTAGGGGTATCTGGATGGGTCAGGGGGTCATGCTCTTGACCTCAACATGTGTGCAGGCCTTCCTCTCTAGAGCCGCTCCCTGCCCTGCTCCCCATGGCCATAACCTAAGCACCCTTACTCTGCCCCACTTCCCACCATCATCTGTGCTGTGCAGCCAGTTGACCACAGCCTGAGCCCCCAAACTGTAGGTTGAATAAAACCTCTTCTTTAAATTGTAGGTGTCAGGAGCTGTGTATAATAAGAGAGCTAATTAACATGCTTTGTAAGTAGTTTTATACTGTAGAATTCAGGGAATAATAGCATGAAAAAAGTTTGTACATGTTAAGACAAACAGAATTGTCTTGAATTTTTTTTTTTTTTTTTTTTTTGAGACAGGGTCTCGCTTTGTAGTTCAGGCTGGCCCTGAACTCAGCCTCAAACTTGCAACACAGCAATCCTCCTGCCTCTACCTCCTGAGTGCTGGTATTACAGGCGTGAGCCACCATGTCTGGCACTGTGATATGTGGTACTGATTGCTGCTGGGCGTGAGTCTCCACGCCCAGTATTGTTGTATGTGGTTACTGGGGATCGAACCCAGGCCCTTGAGCTTGTAAGACATGCGGCTGAACCACAGCTAAATCCCCAGCCCAAATATTTTCAATTCTATCAGTTAAATCTACAGACCCAGAACCTGCATTTTTGGAGGGTCGATTCTAGGTGTCTGTGTTGAGAACTACGATCTGATAAGCATTTAGCCCATGATAGGCTCTTCTAATAATCCATACTAATGCATTTAAGGATCACAGAACTTTTTCCTGTAGGTGTTGTTTTTCTCATTTTATAGATGGTGACACTGAGCCCAGAGAGATTAGGTCACTCGCCCAAGGCCCCACCTGCTCAGTAGAGTTAGCTGCACTTTAATCTGATGTCACTGACTCAGTGACAGCCTTCTCTGCTCAGGACCTTCGGATCCCCAATTTGTGGTATTTAAGTTGAAAAAGAAAGTCCTCGGATTCCTCCCCTGTGCCCCAAGCCCAGTACCAGACCCTTCCACAGAGCCCCACATGCGGGCTTCAGGATCCCCCACAGACTGGGAAGACGCAGCTCAGAGAGGGCCTGCACCCCGACAGAGGCCATGCAGCCAGGAAAGGGCCGCTGAAGTCCCAGATGAGCCTCCGCTCCTTTGCCCTCCCTACAGGGGCGACAGACACCTCGGCTCAGCCCCACCACTGGTGGCCAGCTGAATGGGCGGGGCACACGGCCTTTCTCTAAATGAAGCTTTGGTGGTTAATAACATGGCAGCTTTAGCTGCTTCTTTATATTCTCCAGATTCCTATGCAAAGCGATCAGCAGGACGGCATCCTGTGTAGTGGGAAACTGGAGTTGGGCAGTCTGGCTGGGGCTGTCACTGGAGCACAGGGTGACCTCTGACCCTTGATTTTTCTCACACGCTAAAGGGATGATGGGAGCCAATTGGTAGGACTCCTGAGGGGATTGGTTATGAGTGTATGAAGAGCAAGTGATTACCCTTGTACTAACCCCTCCCCAGCGGCCAGCTCCAGCATACCTAGAGGATGAATCCCCCCAATACTTTTTTACTATTTTTTTTTTTTTGAGACCGACTCTTGTTATGTAGTGCAAGCTGGCCTTGAACTCACTTTGTAACCCAGGCTGGTCTCAAGCTCTCAGCAGTTTTCCTGCCTCAACTTCCTGAGTGCTGGGATTATAGGTGTGACCATCACAGTCACTCACCTCTGGTAGTTTTTTCCCAAATTAGAATCTGAGCACTGACTCTGGGAATCTTGTTTGTGAGTATTTAATGGCACATCTCCTAAAAGAAATGCCACTGTTTGTTGTTCAAATGTTCAAATGAGATTGTTTGGTTTGGTGATGAGACAGGGGAGGTGGAAGTTGGAACAAGAAATGTACCAATTGGAGAGGGACAAAGGCAGAGACGGGGAAGGCCACCGGGGAGTGGAAAGAGTCAAAGAAAAAAGGACAGGCAGATGGGCTGGCCTCAGAGAAGAGAGACAGGAAGACAGAGAAGGCGCCGCATGGACACCGGCTTCACACGGGGCCAGGTGTCCAGCCAGGCACCGCCGCCCCCTCCTCTGTGAGACATGTCAGTCACAGCCAGGGCCAAGGGAAACGGGCCTCGGCTGAGCTGTTCTCTGTGGGAACCAACACTTCTCAGTCACCAGCTCACTGAAGGTGGTACAGGGCAGAGAGAGGGCAGGGTCTGCTCACACCTCTGGGTGAGGCCCCGGGTGCCCTGGAAGCATGATTCCTGTGAGGAGTGCTCGGTCTCAAGACAGGTGCAGGCCCAGGGGAGCTTCCGTCATCTGTGTAGAGGTCCAGCCCGAAGAGGAGGAAAAAGTGAGGGGCGACCTTGCTGGCCACAAGTCTCCGAGGAGTAGAAGACCAGGCAATCAGATAGACAGCACCCAACACCAGCTCCGCCCAGGTCACCTGGACCAGGGGTCTGTAGTTTTTTTGTCCTGACCCCAGAGCAAATGTTTTGTCCCAGCTGGTGATGGTGATGCTGATTTATAATCCCAGGTGCTTGGAAGGCTGAGGCAAAAGGATCACAAGTTTGGGTCCAGCTTAGGTAATTTAGCAAGACTCTACCTGAAAATGAAAGGGCTGAGAATGTAGCTTAGTGACAGAGCACTCCTGGTCTCAGTCTGCAGTAACGAGAGAGAGAGAGAGAAAGAAAAAAACTCTTGGTCCTTATTCTGCAGGCCTATGTCCATGCAGTCACTGAAGAAAACATCTTCACCCAAAATTAATGTGGGTAGCTGTGTCATGAGAAGCAGAAGATACTGTCACAAATAGCCCCAAAACTCCTGCTCTGTGTTTCATGAAATTCAAAGCTTTTCCTGAATTTCCTGCAGGTTTCCAGAAGGTTCACCAGGTCACTTCTGGCTCCAAACACCTGCTACCACTGCTTCTGTTCATTTTGGATTCACGGTGCCATTGAAACTCCATGAAATGCACCGGCAGCTGGGTTCGCTCCTGGTTCAACCCAAATGAGACAAAAAACAACTATCTTAGACCAAAGACATGTGGTGGGCAGTAAATATGAACGTCACAGAAGCTATGGCTGCTGTGCTGCCCAGGGACCCTGGATCGCCCTGTTCTTTACAGACGAACAGCCAGCCCTTCTCACCGAGTACCCCAAGTTTCATCCCCTGCTGACCTCAGGTGAAGACGGGTCCTCGTCCTCCTCCACTCCTCTGTCCTCCTAGATGCCCCCTCTCCTTCCTGTCCATCTACAGGAAATCCAGGCTTACTGGGATCTCAAGGAGGTTTGAGCTCTGAGCCCCATCAGCAGTAGGACCTTCCCTGGGTCTCAGCCCGACCACTGCCTGTCTCGTCTGGAAAGCAGCTGGAAGTCAGGGCCAAGCAGAAGGTTCTGGTGCAATCTGCTTCTCCAAACGTAGCCACAGCGTGAGCCAGCAGGCAGCACCCCAGATCTGATCCCTAGCAGAACTGTCCTCAGCTTCCCCTTGAATTGCACCCCTTTTCCTTCCATTGCTCTTGACAAGACCCTCGTTTTCTAGGGTTTCCCACCTTGGCTTCTCTGAAAGGGCTTCTTGTCCCTGGCCCCAGAGGACCCCAGCCGTCTTCTCCCATTCACCCACACACATTCACTGAGCGCCCGCCAGGATACCTGGTGCTCAAAGGTCACACTCCACAGAGGAAAGGATCCTGGAGGCTGACCTTGGACAGAATACCCTGTGCCAGGTGCTCAGACAGGCCCAGGCCAAGCAGGAGGGTTGGCAGTTGCAGGAAGGAGACAAGACCGAGATGGGTCTTGGGACTCAGGCGTTGGCCTGTGTGAAACCAGCTGCTCCCACTCAGCCCTTATGAAGGGTCTCATGTGGGGCAACAGTTTTCTCCCTCTGTTTGACTGGGGCCAAGTGATAATTACCTAGAAGTTGTCTCACCAGACTGACTGTTTCCTGGTGCTCTACTCAGACAGCAGGCTTTTGTTTGAGGCATTTGGTTTGAGGCATTTTTTGTCTGTGTTCTTGGCATTTCAAGTTGCTGGCTCTGCCAGTACCAGTCCAGACAACATTAGGCAAACAAGCAAACCCAGGAGACTCACATCTATGTCATTCTTTGGTTCCTGAGGTCCCTGGCTGGTCTGCTTCCCTCTTCTTACCTTTATATCTCCTTAGATTCCTTTTGCACGTAATGCCCAGAATTTGGGGGCAGACGAGTGCTAATGCCCAGCTGGGAACAAATTCTACATCCAATGTCCTAGCTGTGCTGCTGCATAATTCAGCATTTCCTGTCCCTATTTCTCGCCATTCCCTTTGACACATTCTTGTCACATTCATCAGCCCTCACAGAAGGTCAAGGGGGAATGGAGGACAGGATGGGTTTGTCTGCAGAGTGTTTTTAAGAAACAAAACAAAAAAACCTGGCGCTTGCCCATACACGTCTCAGACTTTCAGAACCACTAAACTCCCAGAGACAATGGATCCTGGTGCATGTAAGTTGGGCTCCCTGACACAGACTTGATTTAGTTACAAAATTCACCTACCACCTCTTGTTTCTTGAAGGTGCAGCTCAATCCAAAAGCTGCCATCCTGCTTAAAGCACCATTCGTTCAGTCTGGAAGCAAACAGGCCAAAGCAAAGACCTGCCTGGCACCCTGAGCCAGGCCCTTGGCCAGCGGGGCCTTCTGGCTGGCCACGGGGATGCGGCTGCTGCCTTCAATGGAGGTCCGCTCGGCTTGGGTCTTGACCCCAGCTGGCCCATGAGGATGGTCTGCAGCTGGGACCTTGGGGTCTGTTCTGATTCCCTGGGCCCAATCCCTGTCTCAGTACTCAAGGAGGAAAGGGCTCAGTTTGACAGCAGAATGTCGTAGGTGTGAGTCCCATGGAGACATTAACAGATGTGACTTTGGCCACATTCCCTCCTCTCTAAACCTCTGTTACTTCCTCTATAAAATGAGAACAACCGAAACTAATTCATGGAATTGTTGTAAGGAATAGAAATGCTATTTGAAGTTTCTGGCATGTAATTTCCATTTGCTATGTGTCAGCTATTATTATCATAGTTAAAGAACTCCAGGATAAATACAAGGTGTCCAATGTAAATATTTTAGACATTACAAGGTGCATATGCGTGTGCATGAGCGTGTGTGTGCGCGCGGTTACAGTTTTCAACTGGGCATCTGGCACAGAACAGCTAGCTTCAGGTAGGCCCTGTCTTGGCAATACCTCTGCCCCCACTCTCCCACCGTGGAACTTTGGGCCAGACAGTTTCTTGACAAGGTTTATTGTTCTAATTTTTTTCCAAATTACATATTTAACATTCTAATCTTGCAACTGACTTCTGCAGCACAGGGTCAGGTTATAAGGACATCTTCAGGCGGAGGAGATGTGTTTATGGAGTATAGTTCTTGGCTAGTCATGGCTTAGGAGAGGGTTGGCATATAAATAAAAGACTTCTTTGTCTCTATGGCCACACTGATATCACTTTTTCCATTCACTTTTCTTAGATGAGTGTAGTTCAGACTAAGATGAGTTACCATTCAAACTAAAGTTAATCCTAATTTAACCCTTCATAGCTCTTGGGTTTCAATCATTCAACCTAAAGTGGATTGATTACTTCAGGCATATTAGTAAATGTTGGGATGGCAAATAGATTTCATCTCACATACCAACTGATTGATTCTCAGTGGTTGCCTGGAGAAGATTATTGGCACAGATTCGGTGGCCTAGTCCAGGCCTGGCTAGAAGGAGGAGCTGGGATTGATCGGCCGTGTTTGTTGTGAACTAACCGCACGGGGATGCTGTGTGTGCCCGCAACGTGTGCATCCCTTGGTGGTGCAGGGGATGGCAGACTTTCTACAAAAGGTAAAACTAACAAGGTGAGTATGTGAGGATGTGTGAGCTAAATCCTGTCATCATTCCTTTTCCTCCTCTTCTTTTGAGTATCAAGTAATAAATGTCCTCAAGAAGAAGATAAAAATGACAGCATGATGAAAAGAAATGTTGCACTCACATACCAACATTGCTCTTTCTCTGAACTCTCATCATCTTTACACATTGTCAGAGGCTGATTTCCTCTGACTGCCTAGAGAGGGGGATGGTGAGGCTGTAGGTCATCAGGGGTATGCCCTTGGGGGGGGGAACTGCTTGTCCCTTCCCTTTCTTGTCCCTCTAGTCCACTTCCTGACTATAAGATGAATGACGGCTCCACCAGCTGCTGCGCCCACCATGATGCCCTGTGTCACCAATGGACCAACAAGTTGCAGTCTGGACCTTCCAAACCTGTAAAGCAAAAATATGCCATCCTCTTTTATGAGTAATTTTCTCGGGTATTTGTTTTAGTAATGGGAAGTGGACTAGCACAATATTTTTTTTCAATGCTGAATTATGAAAAACTATTTCAGAATTTTTCAAAATGGCTCTTTGATATACACTTGACATATAATCATTT
This sequence comes from Petromus typicus, assembly GCA_004026965.1. Taxonomy (NCBI): domain Eukaryota; kingdom Metazoa; phylum Chordata; class Mammalia; order Rodentia; family Petromuridae; genus Petromus; species Petromus typicus. Next base: position 14,152 of record PVIR01008242.1, read on the forward strand.
GCACAATATTTAAAATAACATGTATGAATATTGCTTTAAAATATAATTATAATGACATTTGCCGTGTATGCACTTAGAAATCATCACCAATCAAGGGAATGAGCACAACTAACCCTTCTACCCCTTGGTAACCTCTCCTTTTTATTCCTCACTTTCTGTAGCAGCCACTGATCTGCTACCTATTAATACACAAGTTAGCGTATATTTTCTAAAGTTTTCATACACAGAATTATGCAGTATGCATAAATTCTCGTTTCTTTCATTCAACATAATTCATTTGAGATTTATCTGTGTCATAATGTTCTACTAATAGTTTATTGCTGAGTGGAGCTACATTATAAGGACATGCAACAGTTTATAATTTTGAGGCCATTTGAATTGTTTAAAATAAAGCTAACATGAATTTGACAAATTATAAAAATTTTATTTTTTATAAATCACAAATAAATGCTACTATACATACTGGTATAAGTCTTTGTATGGGAATGTTTTTTCCTGGGGTAAGTACCTAGAAGTAGAAAGGCTAGATCATAAGTAGATGCCTATTTAACTTCTTTAGCAATAGCCCAATTGTTTCCCAAGTTAGTATGTGATTTGATCTTCCTACCAAAATATGAAAGAATTAAAATTTCTTCTCTGGAGGGCTGGAGATTTAGCTCACTGGTTCCAGCGCCTGTCTTGCAAGCTCAAGGGCCTGGGTTCATCCTGGTAATCACATACAATACTGGTTGTGGAGACTCACACCCAGCAGCCACCAGTACCACATACCACAGTGCTGGGCATGGTGGCTCATGCCTGTAATCCCAGCACTTGAGAGACAGAGGCAGGAGGATTGCTGTGAGTTGGAGGCTGAGCTCAGGACCAGCCTGAACTACAAAGCAAGACCCTGTCTCAAAAAAAAAAAAAAAAAAAAAAAAATTCTTCTCTGGGTGTCCAACCTTTTCTTTTTTTTTATTTTGGGGACAGGTTCTTACTTAGGTTGCTAAGTTGTCCAGGCTGGGCTTGAACTTGTGATCCTCGGAACTCAGGCTTTCAGAGTGCTGGATGAAAAATATGTGGCACCACACCAAGCTTGCCCATCTTTTGAAGCTGAGCTCTTTATTTCTTTCATTCTTTCTTCCTTTCCTTTTCTTTCTTTCTTTCTGAAAACTCAGACTCTTGTGCCCAAGGTAAGTGTGGTACCACTTAAACTAAATCCCCAGCCCTAAGTTGTTTTTTTATTAGTGAATCTCAGTCATTCTCACTATATCCTGGGTACAAGTTCTGTATAGACATATGTTTTAGCAAAGGATTTCTTTTAGCCTGTGATTTATCTTTTCATCTTGAAAAGTGTCCTACAGAGAGCAGAATTTTTGAGTTCAGTGAATTATAATATATTAGCTTTATTTTTATGGGTCATATTTTAATCTATATCCAAGAAATCTTTTTTTAGCATCATGTCACAAAGATTCTGTCTTATAATTTTTCCTAGATATTTTAGTTGAACCCCTTTCACACTTATGTCTATAATTCATCTTGAAATTTTAAAAACATGCTTTAGGAATATGACTTATTTTCTGTTACTTTTATATGTAGTATGAGGTACAGATCAAAGTTTATTTTTCATTTACCATTTGATAAAAAAACTATCTCTTCTTCATGGAGCTGCCTTCAGAATCTCTTTCCGCACGTGGGAGTACCCTCGTGTACTCTCTGCTCTGTTCCACTTGTCTGTTTATCCTAACAGCAATACCACAGTGTCCTGACCAGAGGTATATACATAGTCCTCTTCATATTGAATAAATAACATGTTACTGAATGGGGACACCTCTAAAACACTGAGTAGTGCTTGATGTATTACACTGGTCAGAGCTCAGAAGAGTACAATGTTGACAGTAAAAGCCAAACTCAAGAAGACTCCATTGGCAGTTGGACTAGATCCAAATGTGGCACACTGTGGCAGGAAAGTTTTCTATGTTTTCTTCATGTCCTGAGACTACTGGAAACAAAGTGTAGGGACAATTAATCTGGTACAGGAATTTTCAAATCAGCCTAGTGTTCAGTGTGTGGCATGGATACTGCTGGCTGCTTTTAGCCAGACTGACAATACCAATCTGAATCAAAAAGAAAAGCTAAAAGATGTAAGGCCTGACCAAAAAGAAAGCAGCTGTAAGTTAGGACAAAGGAGGATGGAGTTTATAAAAAGATTAGCATTTAATAAAACAAAACAAAACAAAGTACTCTGCACTGAAAAAATAACTTAAAGCTATCTTAGAAATTGATGAGACTCTCACCCTTTACAAATTCCAAAGTACAAAGGGGTACAGGTAAATTCTTTAAAAAGACTTTGCTCTGAGAAGAGAGTCGCAAGGCACCTGCCAGAAAAGGGTCACAGGAAATCGGTTTCCTAGGATCCGTTTCATCACACTCAGACATGCAGGCACTGTTGCAGCCATGGACTGGGTGTGGGGCTCACACACTATCAGAGCTGGCAGCAGACTTTGGTGTCATTTACATGGGTGGGATGGCTTTTCAGGCATGCAAAATACAAGTTATGGGATCATATAGGCTTCTATCCAGATTTCAGAAGGCCTGGGAGGCAGGAAGCCTCTGAGAAGGTTGTGAATAAAGCTGAGAAAAGCTTTTTATAGGGACTCACAGCTAAGAGTTTGCCTTAAGTTTCAGAGGAGACTTTGGATTTGGACTTTTCAGCAATGCTAAAACTGTTGAAGACTTTGCCAGTTCTTAAAGAGGGGCTAAATGAATTTTACATAAAGAGCCATCTCTTTCTTCCAAGGGTCAGGGATGGAATGTTGTGGTTAAATCTAAAATGTCCCCCAAAAGTGTTGCATTTAGAGGTGAGACCAAAGTGACTGGATCATGAAGGATCGTGTTGGATATTTTGTCCTATCTGTGGGAAAGTGATTAAAGTAGCCCTCCAGATTTTTAAAAACTAGTGTTAGTTTGACATATTTTTTTCCAAGGTAGGCATGGTACCACTTGAGCTAAATCCTCAGCCTATTTATTTCCATCTTTTTCTTTTAATATACTTGTGGTTTTAAGCTTAGCTTGTTTTAAGCAATGGACATCTAAACTTTAAGTCTTCCCTTTTTATACAAACTGGTGCCATCTGACTTTAATTGGAATGTTTGAATCACTTATCTATAAAGCTGCTATTGATATGTTTTATATAATATTTTATTATTTATCTTTCTTTTTGTTTGTCCCTTATTATTTTTTCTTTACCTTTTTTCTGTTTCTTTAACCTTATCCACATATCTTCTGAATTCAATTTATCTCCTTTGTTGGTGTCCACCAGGAAGCCCTCTCTTGACCTGCAGGTGGGGGAGGGGCCCCTCCCTGGCCCTCGGATCCAATGCCTTGTCTGGTCATAGCATTCATCACACCATGTAATCATCATTTGTGAGTGTGTCTGGATCCTGTCCAGACAATGAGCTTGATGGTGACACGAATGGATCCTGTAACACATCGTTACCGCCACACTTAGCATGTTGGTGGCTCAGAATAGATACCAAGAAAGCCTTACTGGATGTCACGGTGATAGAAGGAACGGAGAAACAAACAAAGGCAACTGGCTTCCAGGTCTCCCTTAACATTCTTCGTTTCACTCTCTGGCTTCGTCCATTTCCTGTGGACGATTTATCCATCTAATTCAACAGAGACCTGGGACTTGATCTCTCATTTCAAGATGACAACCTGACTTCCTCCTCAAGAAGATGAGCCTAGGAAAGATTTCCTGGCTAGGAGCTCTCCTCCGTGAAGTAGCCTCCCTCTTTCTTCATTTTCTTCCACACCTAAAGAGTCAATAATGGTAGAAGTAAAGGGCATAGAAGTTGTTCTAATCTGAAATAGTAAGAGTGGGATAGTTTCTGAGACAGCGAATGTTTTGTGGCCAGGTCTCATTCCATCCTCGGGCCCCTGACAACAGATACAAAGGACAAACCTGCAGCCCCCAGGCGTTTTGTCTGCCTAGGAGCACAGGGATGTTTGGGAAGCAATGGCACCAGGACTTTCCACTCTCACTCTCCTGGCTCATGGGCCATGGACCAGGGTGTGGGCCAGTGCACTGGTAGACACTCTGGTACCACTAGGAGAGGCTCTGCCTGTGGAGGGGAGCTCCAGAGGGCTAATTGTAATGACCTGTGAATTTATATTTGCTCCAAGAATTGTCTCTATTTTTAATAACTAACTTCACATACATCGACTCATTTTTTCCAACCAAAGTAGTCGAATGCTATTTAGTCTTTTTTTTGGAAAGAAGGTCTCACCATATAGTTCAGGCTGGCCCTGAACTCACTATATAGCCCAGGGGAGCCTTGAACTCACAGCAGTCCTCCTATCTCTGCCTCCTGAATGCTGGGATAATGGGCGTGAACCACCCCACCTGGCACTGTGATATGTGGTAATGATTGCTGGTGGCTGTGAGTCACTACACTTGGCATTGTTATTTGTGGTTACCAGGGCCAGCACTAGAACTACTAAGCTAAATCCCTGACCTGCTATTTAGTCTTTAAAGGTCATAAATTCATGTAAAAATACAACTTCATATATGCTTTTTATTGATTATACCACCTTATCCAGCCATATTACAAAAATCTCAATTGCTATCATGATTTTTCATTTTGCTGATTTTTTCACAGTATTGAGAATTGACTCCAGGGCCTTAAAAATTTTTTTTCTTTTTCAGTTTTGAGAGAAGACTTCACAAAGTCACTAAGTTCTCAGACTGGGCTTGAACATGTGATGCTCCTGCCTTAGCCTCCCAGAGTGCTACTGATGTCCTTGTTGGAAGTTTAACCAGCTTAGAAAGTTTCCAAGCTTCCAGGCTCCAGATCCAAATGAGATGATTCCCTGAAATTCACAGTCCAGGAGTGTGAATTTCGTGGCTAGGTCTCATTCCTGCAACAGGAGTGCTGGAACTTGAGGAACTTAGCCACCCCAGGTTTGCCCTCCAGGGAAAGGGCAGAGTGCATTCCAAGGGCACAGGCCAGGAAAGAAGAGAAGGGCTGCCGTGCTCTCCCTGGGCCCCAGCTCCCACCCTGGGCTGTTCAGCTGCATCCTGACCCTGCCTGTTCACGCTTCAGGAAAACCGCAGGCTCAGGTCCCTTCCGCCTCCTGGTGGCTCAGGTGCCTTGGCTGCAGGCCTAGTCCCCAGCTTGCTCCACTCTGCCAGGCGGGTGAACACCTGCCTGCTGTCACTTGATGCTCTGACTCTTGCTGCAGGAATTCTTGACCTCTGTGTCCTGGGGCTGAATGGCCAGAACAGACCCCAGGTCCTGAGTCACCAGCCACAGACAGTGCCTGGACAGCATGGAGCCCTGTGCCACCTCCTTTGTATGGGTGGACCCCTTAAACACCAGAATGTGGGGGAGGGATTTGCGGTCTGATAGAGTCTGTGCTGTGCGGAGGTAGATGTACTCCTTAGCCTTTCTAAACTTCAGTTTTCCATCTATAAAATAGAAACATCAGTGTATCGACTTTAATAGGTCTTGGAAAAGACAAGAAAAGCATGTCAGCCTGGCATGGTGGCTCAGGCATGTAATCCCAACACTCTGGGAAGCTGAGGCAGGACAATCAGGTTTAGTCCCATCCTGGGCAACTTGGCAATAATCTGTTTCAAAAAAATAAATAGATAGAAGATGTAGCACAGTGCAAAGGGCAGATATAGCCCCCTCAGGGGCTACACAAACCATCCAGCACACAAACATTAACCTCAGCCAAGTGTGACCCTTTCAGGATCTGCTCTCCCACTGAAATGATGTCTCAAACAGAAATGAATAGGGATTACAGGAAATGGAACCTGTGTTTCTGCACATCCCGCAAGAGGGCATGGAATCCATGCTTGTCCCAATTCCTTAGTCAGAGTTGGTCTGTGTTCTACATGAGTCTGAGTTTTGTTAAGGGAGGAGTTGGACCCATTGCATCACTGTATCTCCCAGCACCACCCTGCCCCAGAATATTTGCATTCAGCAAATATTATCAAAGAAAAACTTTCCTTTGGTACTGATGATTGATCCCAGGGTTTTGCACTATGCTACATTTTAGTCTCATTTCTATTTTTTACTTGAAAGACTCTTGATAAGTTGTCAAGTTGCCCAGGTTGGGCTCAAACTTGTAATCTTCCTGCCTCAGCCTCCTAGAGTACTAGGATTGAGGAAATAAAAAGAAACAGAGAATGAAAACAATCAGATGTAAAAATAAAGGAACAATGATGGAGGAGCAGCACTGAGCTTCCGTCCGTCCCATGCCACCACAAGCCTATCTCCCCAGTGAGTGCTCCTTGTCCTTCAGAATAAGAATTACCCTGCGGAACAGGAGCCAGACATCCCCTGCCCCCAGCCCTGACTCCCAAGAAGCTGGCACTGAGACTGGTCTTGCAATGGCGCCTCAGTACCCGGAGCGGCAGGTGGAGGTGTGGGCGAGCTGAGCCCTTTGTTCCCAGCATCACGCGGGTGGAGCAGATGCATCTACTGCTGCCAGGACGGGGCGTGAGGCCAGCCCAGGGAGTGTGTCAGGAGAGATTTGGGGGCACTCCCAAGGCTCCTGGAGCTGTGCTGTGCTCCCGTCCTCGAGGATTAGACTGTGCTGGCCACTGAGGCAGAGACTCCGGAGAAGACAGGGAACTGGTCGGAGGAGGCCTTGTCAGCCCCATCGAAACTCCAGACGTGAGCCAAAGGCATCAAAGCAGCCAGCACCTGTAGGGGCCATGGAGTGGGGAGAGTATGAGTGGTTGCCAGCCCTGGCTCCTCTCTTCTACTTGCTCAACGTCTGTGTTTTTAGTGATTAAAACCTCAGACTTCTTTTCTTCCTTTTGGGGCCCTGGGACTGGACTCTGCAACCCTCTGGGCTCCATACTAGGCTTGGCCAATGGGGATTGTTAGAGGGAGGCTCAGGGTTGGGGCAAAAGATGAAAATTAGCTTTTTCGCTTTTGTCTCTTTGCTGTCTCTTTCTGTCTCTTTGCAGTTCCCATGAATGTAGCCCGGCCAGCAGCAGCAGGTCCTTCCAAGGCAGGAAGCCTCTTGTCCAAATTCTTTTCATTTTTTTTTTTTAAGACAGGGTCTTGCTTTGTAGTTCAGGCTGGCCCTGAGCTCAGCCTCAAACTCACATCACAGCAATCCTCCTGCCTCTGCCTCCCGAGTGCTGGGATTCAGGTATGAGCTACCATGCCCAGCATTGTGGTATGTGGTACTGATTGCTGGTGGGCATAAGTCTCTACACCTAGTATTGTTGTATGTGGTTACTGGGGATTGAACCTGGGCCCTTGCACTTGCAAGACAGGCACCAGAATCACTGAGCTAACTACCCAGTCACTCTTCAAAACTCTTAAGTGAAATAATTCTAATCTCTTCCATTATTTCCCTACCCTTGGGATGGTGTCCATTTCCAGGAGCTATTACCTCCACCATTGCTGAATTTCCCTGTCTTTTCAATTACTTAACTAATGACTTTATATCTAGTTAACATTTCTACATTAATTCATCTTTGTAAAAATGAAATAGATTTTGAGTTGTTAACTCTTGATGGACCCTGACTGATCCTTCAGGGTAATCAAGCACACTCTGTATTGTTTTCCGAGGATGAAATTACATGGCTTTTGTGTTCGTGCCTGGCTATAAGAACCTTTTTGTTCCTGCTACTCCTTTTCCTTCCCTCAGGATTACCGTTAGTGTCATAAAGTACCAATTTCTTAAAAATCCAAAATGTGTTCTACTGAAATATGAGAGTAGAGGTTTGGAGGAAAATAGAGCTGTCTTTGAATTCCAGCTTGGCTACCTGCTAGCCACACATCTGGGTAACTTGCTTCACCTTCAGTGCTGAAGAGAATAACAATGCTAACCTTGAGAGATGCTTCGAAGATGAGATGGGATAATATATATGCAGTGTCTGGAACAGAACTCACTTGAATAGTTACAGCTGCTAATCCTTTCATTTGCTTTTGTATCCATGTACACAACCGATCAAACCATATCAGTTAATTCATGGTGTATTTAAATACAAAGCCTGCCTTAGTTTTCTATAATCTACAACCAACCTTAAGCCTCAACAACCCTTAATTAGCATGCTGGGTACCTCTCTGAGGCTTCCAGAGTAATAACGTTTGGAGCTAGGTAACCCCAGAGATGGTACGGGTGGTGCAGTCTGAGCCCCTATGCTGGTGACCCTTGGAATGTGCACACAGCTGGAAGAAACATGAAGTCCAACAGCTAAGTGAGTGACCATCCCGGGGAGAGACCAGACCATTTGCTTTTGTCATGACCAAGTGTCTGAAAGTGATGGGCCTGCTGCCCCCGCGCTTCTCCTGTTCCGGATAAACTTCTGTGATGATTCCTTACTTGGGCAGCATTGTTTCAAACTGCCTCTCCTCCCTGAGCACGCTTCACAAACACAACTTTAAAAGTAGCACCCAGTGCAGAGTGAAATACTGTGCTGCTCCGGGGGAAAAAAAGGGAAAAGGAGAGAGGACTACATACTCCTACAGAGAACACTGCACTCTCAAACACGTACTGAAATTACATCTATGACCACACACTTACTGCTATAAGTCACTCCTTTTGAGCTTACAGTTACTGAAACCTCTGTATTGGTCCAGCTGAATTATGCAAAAAGAAAAAGTAAAGTGAGCCATGGGTTTCTGGAAAAATGACTGGGTCTTTCATCTTCCCAAATTACCCCCAAATAAACACACCATCTGAGAGAGCAAAGTTAGAGATCACAGACAGCATCTGACACCATTAGGCACTAAGCTTTCCCTAAGAATCTCCTAAAGTGAGGGCAGAGAAACAAAACTCCACGACATCCACATCTGAGGAGGAGGAAACACAGGGAGGCCCTGGGCTCGGCTGGCTCTGGGGACGGCTCGGCCCCTTGTTACCAGCACAAATTGACTGGAAAGCACTGTTCAGTCTGGGCCATGAGAAGAGCGAGCAAAGCCGGGCAGGTTCTGAAGGTGTTGATGTGCGGGTGGACACAGCGGTGCCCTGACCTGAGGGTCTGACGGTGCTCGGCTCCTGTTGACCTTATCAGAAATCAAAGCTCTTCTCCCATCTGGGCACAGTGATGCATATCTGCAAGTCCAGCTACTCAGGAGGCCAACTCACAATTTAGCAAGACCCTAGCTCAAAAATAACATGAAAAGGGGGCTGAAGAGGTACCTCAGGGGTGGAGCATTTACCCATCATGTGTGAGACCCTGGGTTCCATCCTCATCACACAAACACATAAAATAAAAAGAAGAAATGAAAAAGGAAGGAAGGAAATAAAAATGTTAGACCCACCTATATCCTGTCTATAGGAATTGTACTGTAATTATACATAAATGAACTAGAAGCAAAAGAATGGAAAAAGATATCATACACTACTGGTCAAAGGAAAGTCATAATGCTATATATTACCAGATAAAGATAAAATTCAAAGCAAATAATGTTCTAAGGATTAACAATATCATGTTTAATTAAAAGGGGCCTGTATATCAAAATTACATTATAATCCTAATTTATGCAACTAACAACAGAGCTTGGAAATATATAAAACAAAAACTGATAGAACTTAAGAACAGACAGATCCACAATTGTACTTAGATGTTTCAGCGTTCTTCTCTCAGTAGCTAACAGAGCAAAGCAGACAGAAGATCAGTAAGAACATAGGTGACCTGAACGCCACACCGACTAACTTCCCTTGTGTTTCAGAACAGCCCAGGCTCTGATAGGAGAACCAGCCAAGGTGCCATGGGACCAAGCAGGAGAGGTGGACAGGCGCAAGACCTCACAGAGGCTGTTTGTAAAGAAGGGTGGTCCTAGACAGCAGCAAGGCCAGCAATGCCTGGGACGTGGGTCAGAAGTAAAGTCGTTGTCGGGACAAAACTGACTTTAGCCAGTCTGAAATGTTCCCAGTTTGTCATAGACTATCAGAAACTTCAGGTGCAAATTGTAAAGATCCATATACAACTCTATTTATATCGAGGGGGAAGCCACTTAGGGTTACTCAGGGGCAACCATGCTGGCTACAACTCAGGATAACTGCGTTAGGTCAAGCTGAACCCCGATGACCTAATGGCACACTCCAGCACACAACCGTAAAACACACCAAGGTTTTTCAAGTTCACATGAAGCATTTACTAGTACATAACATTTTCTGCACCATAATACAAATCACCATACATTTTTTGAATCAGAAAAGCGCATTTCCCAATCACAATATTATATTGTCAAACCACTTATCATATCATAATTTATAAATGCATCATAGCATAATTTTTATAATAAAATATTGTACATAACTATCCAAATATTAAAACCAAACAACACATTTCTGATAGTTCACAGTAAGTAACTCACAGGGAGAGGAAAAAAAACCACAACTGGAAGAAAACCACAATTAGAAAATATTTTAAGATGAACAAAAATGAAAACATGCAATATCAAAATTTGTGTGAAATACCTAATATAGTGTCTAACAGAAAAAACATAGCAGCAAATACCTGTCAGAAAACAAAGTTGCATATCAGTAACCAGTCTTCTGACTTAAGAAACCAGAAAAGAAGTAGCAATATAAATTCAAGATATAACAAAGATCACATCAGAAATCAATGAAATAGAGAGCCAGGGATTTAGCTCAGTGGTTCTGGCATCTGCCTGGCAAGTGCAAAGTCCTGAGTCAGATCCCTGGTAACCACGTGCCATAATGCCTGGCATGATGACTCACACCCACCAGCAGTCAGTTCCACATCCCACAGTGCCAGGCATGGTTGCTCAAGCCTGTAATTACAACACTTGGGAGGCAGAGGCAGGAGGATTGCTGAGAGTTTGAGGCTGGCCTGGGCTGCACAGTGAGCTCAGGACCAGCCTGAACTACAAAGTGAGACCCTATCTCAAAAAAAAGAGAGAGAGAGAGACTGGTGGATATGTATGAATTTATGTTGATGTATATATAAATAGCTAATGGTTTTAGACTTGGTAATTGTGTTATAGCTATATTTTAAAGGAATCCTTCTTTTAGAAATATAAACAAGGACAGTTGAAATGGTTAAGTCTGAGACCTGCTTCCTACTAATTTTGGGAGTTGTGGAACTGGGGAAATGTTGCTCAAGATTAGTTGAATATTGTTGCAGGAAGAGGATTATGAGCCAGTTGGTTTCATCACACTACTCTCACTTCTTTTATGTATGTTTGAAAATGTCCACGATAAAACATTTTAAAAACAATAAAAATGTGTCATGGTGCTACATGGCACGGTAGAGGCCTTCTTCAGTGATCGTTCATAGGTGGAGTGTTGGAGTAGGGGCTGTGTCATAGTACACCATATTCCCTGGCGGAGGAGACTGAGGCAGGGCTATAGGACTGATTAGTTCCCTCAAGAATGAGTTGCCTGGCACTGAGAGCTGGGTGCTCTCGCTGAATCCCTCTCTGTATGTGCTTCTCACCACTCCTGATCATGCCCCACCCTTGTTATGCTATCCCCTCTGAGCCCCTCACAGGAGCTGAGCAGATAGTAACAGCAAGCTCTAGAGTATACAGACCTGTGAGCTATGCACACCTTTTCTTTATAAAAGCACCAAGTGGGCTGGGGACTTAGCTCAGTGGTTCCGGTGCCTGTCTTACAAGCACAAGGGCCTAGGTTCGATCCCCAGTAACCACATACAGCAATGCTGGGTGTGGAGACTCACACCCACCAGCAATCAGTACCACACACCACAGTGCCAGGTGTGGTGGCTCATATCTGTAATCCTAGCACTCGGGAGGCAGAGGCAGGAAGACTGCTGTGAGTTTGAGGCTGAGGGGGCAGCCTGAACTACAAAAGAGAGAGACCCTGTCTCAAAAAAATAAAAAATAAAAAAAGCACCAAGCCTCAGGTGTTTTCTTATAGCCTGAGAGAAACAGACTACAACAAAATAGTTCCATTTTAAATATATATGGGTAAATCCACATGTAATGTTCGACATTGCTCCTTGGATGCATTTATTTGCAGTTATATTGGTTTCCTGAAGCTCATTCCCTAACAGACTAACCAGGCAGGGCTGATATGAATTATATTCCCTGAGTTCTTGTATATTTTTGCAGTTTATTTTCTCTATTCTCTAAGGTCCATTTGGCAAGAAGTAAAATTCTTAGGTCACATATTCTTTTCTTCGGTATTATAAAGCAATGTTCATCTACTGCCTTCTGACATAAAAAGCTTCTGACAAAATGTCGGATGCTAATCCAACTTCTCTTCTGTGAACAGAAATTTCTGTGGTTACGTAAATATTCTGTGTCTGTGCCGCCTAACACTGTAGCCACCCTGTGTGACAAGAGCTGCGGTACAGACAGTCGAGAACCTTCACTCTTGGCCTTTCCTCTTGGTCAGAAAAGTTACCAGAACAAAGATAGGGTCCCAAACAATGGGCGTGTGAAGAGAACAAAGAAATAAATGGACGAATGAGTGAATGCCCAGATAATTAGTATGGTCCCTGCAGAACGGTCTATGGTGCCACTGGCTGTGGTCTGGCATAATGACAACTTCTGTGGCCGCAGACATTCCTGGGAATTTTCTCCTCAGTTCTCCAGGAAATTGGACAACCATGTGACACGAGGACATTTCCAATGTCAAAAATTATAACCCACAACAAAACTTTTTTTTTTTTAAATCCAAGCAATAACCATGTCTGTTGTGTAAACATCCCAGGAAGGGAAATGGCTTCTGTCCGAGCCCCTGGCTGTAGAATACAGGACAGTGCCCACCGGGCAGCTTACTTGGCTCTTTCCTGTGGCAGCTGCTGTGAAGTCTGTGACTGCGTCGCACACAAACACTCAGCGGGAACAGTTCCATCTTTGCTTAGCACAAGGACTGTGCTGTGAATCCTGCTGTGCCGCTAAGGGGAAGTACTCACCCGGTCACCGCTGGGAAAACCCTGAGACACCAAGCTCTATCATCTGTCCTGAATCTGCCTAGGTGTTTTCACTTTGCCCACATCAGGGAGGACAGTGCAAAGAGAAGCAGCAATTGTCTCTGGAGAGGTGACTCCGGCCCCCAAGCGGTGCCTAGCCATCCAGCCAGCCTGTCCCCACACTGCTGCAACCCCGGTTCACACTCCACCTCACCCAGCTGCCACCTGTGAGGGGCCCAACGCCCCTGAGGCTCTGCCAGGTGTCTCTCCTCCAGTCTGCCTCTGTCTACTTTTGTGAATGTCTGGAAATGGACCAGCCTCTTCTGGAGGCCTTCCTTGGCTTTTCTGGCCAGTTCAGATGTCCCTGATGCCCTTGTGCTGTGTCCTCCGCCAACGCTGCACGAAGCTGTGCGGAGGGCCACGGACGTCGGTCAGACACACCGGGTCAAGCCTGGGCTCCCCGCTGACCTGCCGTGTGGCCTCGGCCGGGTCCTCGTGCCTCTAATTCCACCTGTGTGGAATAATGTTCATGATAACACCAATCTCCTAACAGTTTCATGCCGAAAGTGAGATAAGGTACGTGACGCGCTCGTGTGGTGCTTGATGTATGAGATGCACTGAATGAATGATTGCACGCGTTTGTAAATTATTATGTTAACCAGAGGACTGTGATAAGCACAGTGAGTACCCATTTGTCTCCCGATCCCTCACAGACTCAGTTTTATTCTCAAATCCTGGCGGAGAACACAGAGGGACTGAAAGGGTTCCAACAGGCCAGCAGTCAAGAAATCTTGAGGGGCTGCATGTGGCTCCTTCGTAAAACACCTTTCTGTATGTTCCAGAAGGCCCAGGACCACAACCTAATATGTGCATGCATGCAGACACACACACACCATGCACACACACCCCACATACACTCATACCACATACACACACACAGACCCCACACACAGCACATACACACACCACACACATACACACACCACACACACACCACACACACACACCACACACACACACCACACACACACACACCACACACACACACCCCACACACACACACACCACACACACACCCCACACACACACACACCACACACACACACCACATACACACACCCCACACACACACACACCACACACACACACACCACATACACACACCACACATATACACAGCACACATATACACACACCACGCACACCCCCCCCACATATACACACCACATACACACATACTACGCACACACACAGCACGCACACACACCCCACATACACACACCTCCCACACACACCCCACATACACACTCCACACACATACACACACCACACACACACACACACCACACACACACCCACCACACACACATACACACCACATACACACAGCACACACATACACACAGCACACACACATACACAGCACATACACAGCACACACATACATACACCCCACACACCCCCACACACACACACACCACACACACCCCCCACATATACACACCATATACACACACACCACATACACACATACCATACACACACACCCCACATACACACACACTATGCACACACACATACACTATGCACACACACATCATGCACACACACCCCACATACACACATACCACACACACCACGCACACAGGCAAATTAAATGACAATGATGATACAATTAAAATCTAACCAAGAGAGACCCAGAGTTAATCACCAGATGCTTTGCTTCTGTTCACCATGACTCCTCCAACCCGAACTCCCAGCCCCCATTCTGGAGTCTCAGCCTATCCCCTGTCCCTGTCCGTGTCCCCTGTCACAACACAAGCAGATGGTTGAAGAGCAGCCCAAGCTCCACTCTCTCCCTGTAATATGACCCTCAATTCTATCTCCAGAACCAGGGAATTGAATGTCTTTGTGGCCACTTTACAGATGAGAAAACTGAGGCTCATGAAGATTGAGTAACTATAGAGTCCCATTTCAGTAAATGGCAGAACCTGGGTGCTGTGCTAAATGTGTCTGAAGGCCAAGTCCAATGCCCCTTCCACTCAGTCTGGACCAAGAGGCGCTAGCTGGGGATGGCAGAGTATGAAGCAGCCCCCTACCCCGGGGCATACTCCAGTGGGGAAAGGTCAGGTGCTCACCTGGAACAGCTGGTACCACACAAAGGCAAATGTGTGCTGGGTGCAGAGTTGAGTGAGAAGTAGACACTAACCAGCAGAGTCCCCAAAGCTAAAAGAGCCCCAGGACCCCTGGGTGAGGCCTCCACTGCGGCTGGACTCAGGACCATGGCTGGCACCTGTGGACACTGCATGCGGATGCCATTGGGCTCTGTTTCACATGCCCCCCTGAGCATCTCCGTGGCAGGAGTGTGCCCTTGCCCATATGCCCAGCAAGAGGGCAGAGACTGTCAGCCCCTGTCAACTTGTACAGCAGGTAGCTTACCTTCTGCCAGTACTTACACAATGGGGCTTTACTTTCAATGGCAGACACTCACTGCAGTGATAAGTCTTATAAAACAGAGGTACAATGGCATTTTGAAAGGAAGACCCCACCATGGCGACTGGAGAATTCAAGGGGTCTTCATTGGAAGACGTGGTGACCTGCCAGTGAGCACACGGGAGAGGCGGCTCCATTGGCGTCATGTTACAGTGAGGACACTGCAGCGTGGAGAGAGACAGGCCTCTTAGGAGGAGCCAGTGTGTCCCCGGGACTGTCCCCCTGACCCTGGGCACTGTGTCTCCCAGCGGGGGCAGGGCAGCCAGAACATCACTCCCTGCTTTTCCCAGGAACACTCTCACCCTTTAGGCCAGGCGTCTGAGGTAGCCAAGCCACATACGATGACCCCTCTCCGGCAGTGGAGGAGCCCATGGCCAAGGTCACCCTGCTTTCAAGGACCCGAATTCTCATAAGCCTGGTGCCAGCTCTTTGTTCTGATCCAGGGGGCATCTGTGCACACCCAGTGGCCCTGCCACGGGAGGCAGTCAGGGGAACGGATCCCATTAAGTCTCGCCTGCTTGCATGATGTAAGCCCACTCCTGGCCATCCCTGGAACACTGCGGCCGACAGTGCAGAAGGAATATGTCTGGGAGAACAATGGGTATTGATTACTCTGGCAAGTGCTACTGGCACACTCAGGAGATGGCTCGGACTGGGGCTCAGGGTTGGCTCTGACTGGCATGGGTTGCAGTTGCTCATCATGCTGCTCCCTGGGGCCCGGGGCTGCACTCAGCACGCACGGCCTGTGCCATCCCACATACCCCTGCACTTCCAGGAGTGGCCAGTTCCAAGCTGAGGCCTGAAACAGAACAGGGGCTTGGACACACCAGCCTTGGCCTTCCCAACCATCTTTATCCTGGGCACGTGCACCACTGAGAACTTCCTAGGCAGGGCTGTGCCAGTGCTGCTTTTGTTGGACTCTCTGTTTAACACACATGGCAGGAGAGGGCACCTCCTGCCTCACACCGTGGCCTCCTCAGTGGACTGGGAAGCTATGACTTTGGGCATCTCCTGCTTCAACCACTAACGCTCAAGTTTTGAGACTTTTCCGGTTTTGGTGCCGTAGCTATGACAGGAAATAGCATACAGGCCTCAGCTTCGGCACCTTCCTGCTTCCTGCTCCAGCCTCCTGTGTCTCTAGCACAAGGAGGGTTCTGCTGCGGGGTGGGGGTTAGGGGTGGCATTGTGTATCCACAATTCAAAAGGACAGCATGCTGGAGCCACTAGAGGGACTCTGCCCCTCTCTCTCAGGTGACTTAGTGCAGCCTCTCCAAGTGGGACCAAGGGCTCTTTCTCCAGAGCACCCCTACCTCTGTTCCCATTCTTCCTGCTACTCTGCATCCCACACAGAAGCCCCAGCCCAGGCTCTGCTTCCCAGGTAGAAGCAGATGAAGAGAACGGAATGGAAAAGTTTCTTGGGCTTCCGTTCCATGACCCCTGAGGGTGTTCTTCCCAGAAACCAAGATGGCCAGGTCCATCTCACACCCGGAACATGCCCCTGCCTCCTCTTCCCTCAGAACTTCCTCAGTTCCCTCCCTGTGCACCGGGGCTGCCCCTGCAGATCTGCTACCAGGTTAAGTGAAGTTATATGCACTGTGCTTGGTGCACGTCCTGACATTCAGTAGGGGCTCCAGAGTCAACCTCCACCAGCACCTGAGGCCTGGGCAGCCCCACTGTCTCTGAGGGCAGAGGGAGCCCTCTGCACCCGGAATCCCACCTGGCATCCCCATTGCATCTGCCTCTCAGCAAGCCCTGAGACCCAGCACTTGGAGACTTGGCAATATACACCCAGAACCCGGGCCAAGATTCCAGCAGGTTCTCAAGATCAACAAGCTTCAGACTTCCTGGTGGAGGTTAAATAAGTACAAGGTGTTCCCTCTTTCCAGAAAGGAGGAGAAACCCCAGATATTAGCATTCCTGTTTCTTTGACACTTCTTTGACCCTGTCTAAACTGACCTCAGTTTCCCCTTAGAGGCTCCATCCCATCCTCCCAAAACATAGGGGTGCAGCTGAGAGGGTGTCTCCATGCAGCAGGTCCCATTTTGGATCAGAGGGCTCTGAGGCCTACACTCTGTGCCCTGAGCCAGTGTCTAACCTGGCCGAGGGGGGCAGACTGCACCCATATTTATCTCCAGCTGCTCTGGAGCTTCAAGAGCATAAGAGGACAGCAGAGAAGGAGGCCGGAGCCTGGGCAGCTCTGGAGGAAGGCATGCATGGCCAGGGGACATGCACTGGCACTGCCCCTGGCCAGTGGGCTGGAGCAGCAGGCTGCCAACACACCCCTCTAGAGCCACTGACCCATGAGGCTCCCTGAGTCAGCTACAAATTGTGCTCTGCCCACAAGGGCAGCTCCCGGATGGCCTCCCACTCCCTTCTCTCCCCTAGCTGCCCAGCACCTTTGAGGCCCTCTGTCTCTGTGGGACTTTGGAGTCTGTGCTACGTAGGTCATGTCCTTGGGGGCCCACTTCTCTGTCTGCCCTGTCTTTCTAGCTGCATGCCAGGAGCCAAGCTGCCCACCTCTGCGAGTCTCCGGTGACAGATGCAAAGCATGCGGCTCGGGCTTGAGCTGTGCTGGCTCCTGCCCAGGCTTGCCAGGCTTTCAGGAGAAAGGGCTCTATGGCGGTCCCTTTGCCCTCCCCTTGCCCACTGTGTCCTCTCCCCCAGAATCCCTGGCACAATCTGTTCCTGCTCATCAGGATGCTCTTGTCTTCTCTGGCAGAGGCTCCTCCCCCTTTCAAGACTCAGGCTTCATCTTGGGGACAACTTCCCAGATGAGGATGTCTCCCAGCCAAGTGTAGTCCTTCTCTGGGCCCCTGCAAAGCAAAGCTCCTTTTCTTTTGTCCACCCTTTGTTTTTTCTTCTGACTCCATCCACTGTCTTCTCTCTGAAGACAATCCACATCTCCTTTTCCCTGTGCTCTTAGGGAAGTCTCCGAATAAGGTGGATGAGCAGGTGGTTGGATGGATAGAGGGACGGATGGATGGACAGACAAATGGATGGGTGAATGGATAAGTAGCAACTGTCCTAAATTTCCTATCTCTTACATGGTCAATAAAATACTTTCAAAATACTAAGATCAAGTTGAACGGAGCATCCTCCGCGGAGAATGGTTCTGCCCTTGGAGCGCTGGCCTTATTTACGCCATCAGCGTTTACTGCCCGGCTCCAGGCTACGCAGAGGAGGAAGAAAGCCTGTAAATGAAAGTCCAGGGCTGGCTACAGGAAGTTGGTCCATTCAGCCAGACAGACTAGGTCATCGGAGATAACTCGCGGGTGCCAAAGGTACCAGGGGACCAGAGGGGCAGATGGGGGCACCCTCGATTCTTTACAGCCGAGTCCTTCTTAACGCAGCCTTGTCACCCGTGCGATGAACACAGCACGATGCGGAGCCTTGGCGCTGGCCTTCCAGCCCACCCTTAGCCTCACGCCCCCCTCCCCCTGAAGGCTGACCCGGGGCCGTGACCTAACTGGCCCTGCACTCTGACTAGGCTCGAATTTGGACCTAACGGGGCGTCTCCACTCTGTGAGGGGCTCAGGAAGCCATCAGTGGCAAGGAGCCCAGGCGCAAGACCCCGATGTCTATGACACACGTCCCTCCGGGCAGAGCAGCGAGGAGTGGCTGACTCCGGTGCTCACCACATGAACCCCAGTGTGCACTGTCCAACCCTTGCTCTGTACCTGAAGCCCCCTGTGTGGCCAGGCCTGCCAGGGCTGAAGATGGGGCTGCCTGTCACTAACCGCTGACTGGGGGGCTCTAACTTTTAGCAGTGTGTGCTTAAAGACGAAGGATTCGCTATGGGAACTCCGTCCGGGTGTACAACACCTCAGTTCCCTGATCTCGCTTCTCTCCTCTCTTTCCCCTCCCTCCATCTCTTGGTCCCTTTCCAGTTTGTAAAAGATCTACCTTCCTGTGTCCTTTTATCTATCTTTTTTTCTCTTTATTTATATTTTGGGTCTCTCATATGAGGAAAATCATGCAGTATTTAAGCTTGTGTGTCTGATTTACTTCACTTAATGTTATAGTCTCAAGGTGCATCTAATTCTTACAAATGACTCCACTTTCTCCTCCCTCCACCTACCCACTTTCCTCTCACATTCCATCCATAGAGCAGTGCTCCATCATGTGTAAATGTCACATTTTCTTTATCCATTCATCTGTTGATGGGTGTATAGGCTGCTTTCAAGATTTAGCTATTATGTCTTGTGTTGCTATAAACATGGTTGTTCATGTACCACTGTAATATGATATCTTTAACTCTTTTGGGAAATTACCTAGAAGTGGAATAGCTGGATGAGATGGAGTTTCCAGTTTCAGCTTTTTGAGGAATCTCCTTACTGATTTTCACAGCAGCTCCACTAGTTGACACTCCCAGAACAGCACAGAAGGGCTCCTTTCTCCCTGCATTCTCAAGGCTGACAGTGTCCTGCAGTCCACGGGGGTGGGAGCCTGCAGTAGGAGACACTCCAGCTGCAGCGCAGCCTCTCCATGACACACATGTGCCTCCTGGTACGAGCAGGCGTAGGAATAGGATGGATTCACTCTTGGCCCGTGACAGACATCTTCTTCGAAAGGCAGACCTTCCTCTGACCAAGCACCAACATCTGGCAGTGGCTCAGGGCTCAAGGACAGGAGCAGACACAGCAGCACAGACTGAACAATGCTGCTGATGAGTCCAAAGTTCTTCCTGGGCCACCGTGCAATGACTGAAAATGTCCTGCCATAGACATCGCTAGTATGGGTACAGCCAGCATTTGCCCCAGTGCTCCACTACGTGTGGAGCACCTAGTCATAACAGAAACATTCCCTTGCTAGGTGTGACAAGTAGAAATGCATTTGGCTATAGATACTAGAATTTCTTACCTTATGCTGATTGAGTCATGGTGACAGGAAGGCTGTTGCCCTTCTAAGATTCAGAGCCATATTCTAGCCAGAAGGACAAGTGAAGGGTGAGTGGTTGAAAGATTTGTTCTTGGAAAAATGTTGTCTTTCCCTGGAAACTTCTTCCTAAATTATGGTGTCCAAAGCCTCACGTGTCCACCACTACACAAGGTGGGGAATGTAGTGGTGAGCCATCTTGTTCTGGTCTGTGCTAGAGGAAGCCAAGGAGAGGCAGGACTGGGTGGGGGCTGGGCAAACAACCAGCAAGGTCTGTGGACGAGTTTTAACTTCCAACCGGAGTGGAGCTGGGCCTCACTGGGCCTCCCCGAGGGACCCCACACTGCTTTCTGCCAAGGAGGTGGAGATCCTCATCTTGTGTCTGAGGATATCCCAGCTGCCCTCTGGGCGCTCCCACAGTTGGCTGTGGTTTGGTTTTCCAGCTTTTGATTTGTTTTGAGACGGGAGCTTAGTGTGTAGTCCAGGAGAGCCTTGAACTCACTAGGTGGCTGAGCCTGGCCCTAAACTCTAGGTCCTGCTGTGCCGGCCCCTTGGTACTGGGATCACAGGTGTGCACCACCATGTCCAGTTCTGGGTCTGATTCTGAAGCCTTTCTCGGAGGGCCTCACAGGGCTCGCAGGTATATCAGAGCCTTGTGCCAGCTGCCTACCTGCCTTCCTGGGCACACGGCACACTCTTCCCTCTCAGAGCCACCCCAGGCTTCTCCAGGGCCTGCCTTCCTGAGGAAGGGTGGAGGTGTTAGAGGAGCCCAGGTTACCTGGCAAAGGCTTCGGAAAGGCCACAGCCCATGCCTGTGGGGAGCTGGGCTCAAAAAAGGGGAGCAGGGTACGTCCCCAAGGCTAAGGGTGAACTCTACTCTGAGCAGCCTGCACCTGCCCGCCTCACAGCCACGAGACCTGGCTGGGCAGTGACCTCTCTTCACACACAGCGACATCCTCAGTGCCAGGGCAGCCTCTGCAGAGCCACCTCCTCTCCCCAAGAGCATCCCCATCTCTGTTTGGATGGGATCATGCTTGGTGCTTAGGAGACAGCAGTGACTCCCATAATACTCCATGGCAAACTGGCACCCATGAGTGGGCAGGGCCAAGATGTGGATACATTTGAGACCAGTGGGTGAGATCGTTGAACCACCTCTCCATGCAGACTTCTCAGAGCCTTCACTGCACGGGGTGGGGTGACTGCTTCTGTGTACCACCCCTCCTGACCTCATCTCTCCCAGTGCTGAGACTGGCTGTCAGGGCCTTGCATGTGCTAGGCCAGTGTTCCAGCGCTAAGTTACATCCCACGCCCCTCTACAGTGCTGTACTTGTCCGTCCATTCATTTAACACCGAAGTCCCGAGTCGCAGGCTGGGCATGGGATGGGACAGTGGACTAGATGATGTGGCCCTGGACTTGTGGAGCACCCAGTCAGTGAAGGACAGAAATGGCTCCCCTTCTCTCCTTTACTTGCTCAGTGCTAGGAGCGTGAGAGGAAAACAGGTAGGTGGAGGGAGGGGAGTCTCCAAGGAGGCCCGGGAAGCTGTGGGGCTGGGATGCCCTGTGGTGTGGTCTCAGGTCACGCAAGGAGCCACTTCGCTGTACTGCCACACTGTTACCACCTCCAGATGCCAGCACCCTCTGCCCAGGAAGGAAGGAGAGCTGTGGGCACGGGCACTCTCCTTACCAGGGCCATGCCCGGAGAGGCCCCAGGCCACCTGCCAGTGGACCTTCATCCTGGTGCAGGTTCCAGGGCTGGCTCTCTCCAGCACATCAGAACCTTCACAGAAGGACACAGTGTGAGATGAAGGAAGGGTGCCAGGCTTGGAGCCAAGGCCCACGTGCCCACTCTTACAGCTCGGCCATGTGGGCAGCCTTTGCAGATGTGTCGGGTGGCACAGCTCGGAGATGGAGTAGCACGGATGAGGCCCTGGGTTTGATCTGCAACATCACAAAGAAAGAAAATGAGACACTTGCGGCTTGGGTGAGGCTTGTCAAGTCGGTGCTGAGCAGATCTGCAGGATGTGACACTGGAGCTGAAAGCGGTGGGGTCCTGGCAGGGTAGGGAGAGCTACTCAGGCAGCAAGGGGTCCGTGCTGAGTGGAGCCCTCGAGAGCAGCCCTGGGGAGGGCAGGCGCAGTGAGGGAGGTGGCTGGGCTGTGGGCCAGGAGGGACTCTGAGGACCCTTGGGAACGGCTCCCAGTGGCTCCTGTCTGTGCTGGACAGAGCCATTCTTCTGGACTCACGCCAATCAGCACTGCTCAGAGGTAAGAACCACTGCCAGTCTGACTTTACAGAGGGGGAAACTGAGGCATGAAGAGGCTTATAAGCTGCCCTCAGCCGCTCAGCTAGCAAATGGCACCAAGCTGGGTGGCTCTAGAACCTCTGCACCACCCCCCAGGAGCAGTACTCCCTCCACCCCCTACAGGGGGCGACACCACCGACCTAAAGTATTCAGCCTGCCGGCCCTCAAAGGCCTCTGTCTCCCAGTGACACGCAGCTGGTGTCAAGCCCAGGAGTGGTGGCCTGAAGCCAGGGACAAGGTTTGGCTCCAGAGCAGCACTGAGCAATTTGTGACTCTTTTGAACTGCTAAGAGCAGTAGGTGAGAAACATGAAGGACCTGTGTCCAGTGACCCAGCGGACCAGGAAAGCCCCCCACCCCATTCCTCCATACCCCCGCCTGTGTATCCACACCCTGTGCATCACCCAGGCCCTAATCAGGGAGGAAGGCTTGGCACGGCCAGCCTGGCCAGTTCTGTCCACAACCCCCGTCAATGCCCCAAGCCCACACCCTGGCGGCTGCCCCGGCCTCTCTTCCTCCTCACTCTTGGTACTTCTGTGTACAGGCTCTCCCGGCCCATTGGAGCTCGCTCTGCCGGAAGAGGACCAGCCTGCCCCTAGCGCCGCCACTGCCTGCCTGGCTCACTTCCCTCGTGGCTCTGGCAAACAGGGACAGCGCTTCCCTGTGCCTTTGCAAGTGAGCCAGGCCCCATGAGGGCCTGCAACCAAGGGCTCCATTGACAGGGAGAAAATATCAGGGAGCCAAAGGCCTTAGAGGTCGGCAAGTGACAAGGCCGGCTTGCTAAGGAGGCCTTGGAAGCGGCTGCGTGCAAAGCCTGCAAGGAGGGGACTGAGACCCAGTCCTCCCCCAGCCGCACCCAGCCGCGGGGCTCCGTGAGCCCAGGTATGATCCACGCACGCCCAGGTGCCCTCGGAACACTGCAAGGTGAGAAGGGACGGTACTGGTGGCCACACGAGGAGGTGACACAGAGAACTGGCCCCGGGAGAGGAGGTGACTCATCAGACACACCGCGAGTTACAAACAGCAGGCTGCTGCCAGCTGCACGCGCGCTTGCAATTACCCTCTTCTCTTCCTTCCCTGCCTTTCCACTCCCTGTTCCCTGACTGCGGAGAACATTCTGTTCTCTCTGCCTCTCACGGAACAGGGCAGGTCTCTCCTCTGGCAGAGTGGGGGCCTCGGCCGACTGGGATCTTCGGCTCCCGCTGGGGCTGCACATAAGACCTGATGGGCGGGGCCGAAGGTTACGCCAGCGTGGCTGGGCGGCCTGCAGAGCTCCCCAGGGCTGTGGTCAAGCTCACCCGTGCTTAGTCCTAGGCCTTCACCAGGGGCGCTGCCAGCTCTGGAAATTTCTCTCCTCGGTCCCTCTGGGCACAGCCTGGCCACCCCCACCCCAGGTGCCCATGCTACCCGGGCGTGGCCTGGGGCGCAGACTCCGTGAGCTCCTCCTACCACAGCCCAAACCAGTGCGGCGTTTCAGTGACTGCCTGTGCGGGCCGGATCTCGGTACACTGCAGCCTTGAAGAATGCCCTCCTTTCTAGGAAAATACAGGAACCGCGAGGGTAGAGAGATGTGTCTGTCCCCTGCTCTGAAACCGCCTTGACAGGGAGCGGGGAAAAAGAGAAAGCAAACATGGTGAAATATTAATATTCTAAGGAATCTGAGTGAATCATACTGGAAATTTCTTGTGCTACTTTTGCAACTTTTGTGTAAGTTTGAAATTAGTTCCAGGGGCTTAAGTGTAGGTTGGAGGATTGTGTGAACCCCTGTATTCAATCCCAACACCAAGAGGGGAGAGGCAGGGTGTGTGTGGGGGGGTGTGTAGAAAGACAAGTCTTCTTAAAACAAAAATTTCGGGAAGTGGGGTTGGGTGATGAGTTTAAGAACACTGCATGCTCCAGCCTTCCATACAGAAAGCACCCCAGCCTCCAAACTGGGGTGCGGGCCCCTCCCCTCCTCTGTTGTCCCTTCCCTGCTTTCATGGCTGCTTCCCACAGGACTAACTTGGGAGTGTACCAAGGACACCCTGCTTTCAGGGTCCTGAGTTGGTTCTTGCTCCTTTTGTGCTTCTGAGGGTAAAATCAAGGCCTTGCACGTTCTGGATGAGTGCTCTACTGCTTGGCTGCAAGGGTACTGCGTAGTCCCAGGCCCAGTTGCAAGGATGCTAGGAAGTGTGGGCCAGGAAATGGGTGGACACCACATACGTCCTTCACAGTCTCACTGAGGGCTTTGGTGCAGTATGACAGAATCATTCACCCTCTTGAGGCCACACTGGGATGAGCCTGGGACTCTGTGTCCTCTGGGCATACCCTTGTCCCCAGAGCAGGTCCCACTTCCGAGGTTCCTTTCCTCCAGCACAGCTCTCCTGCTGTGTCCGGCCCTGGGCCAGGGCAGGAGCACCTGGGACTAGGCTGTGAGAGCGGAGGACAGTGTTGCACATCCAACACCTAGTGTGGAAGAGGTCCCAGGGATCCTGCAGCAGCTGGCAAGGGTGCCCCATGGCAGGAGCCAAAGAGCAGCGCTGCCCAGCAGGGTATGATGTTGTGTTGGTGGGGACAGGTGGTGGGGAAGGAGGCACATGCTCAGGCTCTGTACACACAGGTGAGCACTGTGTGCTTCCCACGTGCCTCAGGAAGCAGGTGCAGCTCCTGATTAAGTGGCCTCAGAGCCCAGGGCTCAGAGCAGAGCACAGAGACAGATCTAGGTCAGGTCCACGGAGGGCCCAGGTACAGTTTTCACAGGTGGCAGCTGGGGCTGGGCTCATGCACAGTGGCACAGGAGGACGGGAAGGTAGACATGCCCCTCTGCTCCCACCCATGCTCATGGGACGCTCCTCATTTTGAGACCTCTCAGGCAGAGCAGCATCTGTGAAGAGGACTACAGGAAAGTGGCCTTCGCCGGCCCAGCAGCTCAGGGTGTGAGGTGGAGACGTGCAAGGCTCCCGGGAAGGCTCCACATCTCGCTCACGCAGATGCTAGGAACGTGGACCTGCGCACAGCACCGCCACAGCCAGCTCTGGGAAGAGCCGGAAGGGAGGGAGTGGGGAAGAGGAGAAGGCAGAGGTGCGGGTCCCCAGAACCACCCACCGTGCCAGTCACAGCCCAGAGCAGGTCCTCTGTACAGAGTGGCCCATTCCATTGGCTGCGTTTCTTCTTTTGTTATTCTGCCTTATTGTGCAGTGTGACGCACATCAAAAGCAGGTCCCAAGCAAACCAGCTCAGTGACTTCTTACAAAGCGAACACCCGGTGGAATCAGTCACTACTTGGTCCAGAAATAGTCATTGATCCCCGAACTGCGGCCAGCTCAGCCCACTCTGGTGACGTTCAGGCACTTCAGGGCTGTGCCCTTGCTCCAGACGTCCCCCTTAGACACCATCTGTGGAGGCTCGTTCAGCAGGTCTCACAAGGTCTCTTGTCCCTTCCCTCCCTGTCCTCTTTGACAGCCATCCTCCCTGTGCATTTGTCAGTCTCTGCTACCGGAACTTCAGTGACATTTCCATGGAGAGTGTGGGCCGAGCTTTGGCTGCTCCAGCCCCAGCCACACCTTCACTAGCAAAGTACTGAGCAAGTTCCTGGGACCGAGGCTCCTGCACGTGGGATCCCCATCTTCACCCTGTGCACCTCTTCACACGGCTGTTCACCTACACCCCCTAGCACACCCAGGCACCCTGTATTATTAATTCACACAAAACTGGGACACAAGTGAGGCGCCTGAGTGCCCACCCTCGCAGAGCGTTGAACTTGAAGAGGGATCATGGGAATCTTGGATTTGTGGCCAAGCATGGGTCTCCTGAAAACTCACCCCTGGAAACTGGCATCCAAAGTGAGGTGGCGATCCTGCAGGCCTGACCGTCTGACTCTCACTGCTCCAGGTAGTTATGCCAGGACTGAACTGTGGACAACAAAGGGTGTCCACAGTTAGGGACTGGGTGGGTGTGGGGAGTGAAGCTCAGAGAAAGCTCCGTGCACACCTCGGGACATGGGCAGCTGGGTTCCTCTGCAGAAGGGATGGGCTGCCACACCACCTGTGACCCTTAGTTGTTTTGTTTCTTGGCCATGGATCTCAGTTTCCCCAGAAACACCAACAATAACAATGCCGGGAAAGTCTGGACCAGCCACATCCCAGTCTATCACCTCAGAGCGTGCTGGATTTTGTTTTCTATGTTTTGTAGTGTATTTACAGCACTAGAAGTAGAACCCCAGGCCTCTCAAAAACATTCTCCCGCTGAACATCCCTTCCCAGCAGCCCATTTTATTTTGAGACAGGGTCTCTCACTAAGGTGCTGCGTTGCCCAGGGTGAGATCAAACCTGAGACTTGCCTGCCTCAGCCTCTCCTCGCTGTACCATGGATGCTGAATGTGCTTCTAGGACCTGTTTCCTTGGTGATAATTTTGGAGAAGTGGGTGTGTAGCATGCATGCCTAAGAGGCTTCCAGTCCCCTGCAGCAGGGCTGCTCTAGGACTGTGTTCCCTGACTTAGGCTATAGTCCCACCAGAAGCTGCATCATGCGGCACTGGTATCCACCCCCCAGACTCTGTCCTCAGGGCCAGAGGAGGCTGGGCGCTTCAGCCCTGCCCAACAGTGGGCCTCTGTGCTCCAGCCCAGTTCTGGACTGTTTTGCCTTCAAACACTTGGCCACGGGGTTTGGAAACCTGCAGGCCCTTTTGTCTTTCCAACAACAGTGCACTTTTTTCTTAAAGTACACACTCAGGCTTGCCAGGCAAGTAGAGTTCATGTGGAGATTCTGAAGGAAACAGGAGGCCATGGTCAACCCCTCTTGACGCTGTCTCTCCCCCAGCAGAGGAAGAGATCACCAGGACCAAGCAGACCTTGGCGCTTAGCATACAGCGCTGGGCTCGCAAAGAACCGTTGATCCAACAGCGTGGATGGGGTGAAGTCCTGCAAAACACTACGCATCAGCCCGCGGTTCGCTCTTCCTTTCCTTTTCTTCTTTTTCTCTTCCTTCCCTTCCTTCTTCCCTCTGCTTTCTTTCCCTTCCTCTGTCCCTTCTTCCTTTTCCTTTCTTTCTCTTTCCTTCCTCCCTCCTTCCTTTGCTCCCTCTCTTTCTCTCCCTGTTCTGAACAATGTACTTACATAATTCAGCCCTGCTTTCCCCAGGGTACCCTTCTTTTGCTTTCCTTTTCCTCTCTTTTCCTTCCTTCCTCCTCCCATGCCACTGTGGCAGAGAATGCTGAACCCGCAGCCAGACTGTCCTGTCCACCCCCCCGTGCTGCTGGAGGGTCCCTGTGGCATCCCCTGTCTGACATCACCGAGGACCCGCGACGGCACCGCTCCACCCCAGGCCTGGACGTGGGAACCTCCTCTCATCCTTCGGCCCTTTCTGCTTTGGAAGAAGCAAAGGGGATAGTGGAGGCTCAGAGGCCACCAAATGTCAGAACATTTGCACAGCTACACAGTGCAAAGCATGGGGCCTGTGAATGACGGCCTGGAATGCAGCCCGGGCCACTCACACTGCCTGAGCTGGGGAGGGGTAAACCTGTGGATCTGCCACTGTCCCCTGATGAACATGGACCCAGAGCCTGGACTTGGTGTTCGGTGTTACAAGTTATCCCCTCCGGGGATGATGAGAGGACAGGAGGAGGTGGGTGACATGCAGATGTGGCACCCTTTTCCACAGAGGACCTAAGCACCTGTGGACTTTGGTGCCTGTGTGGATCCTGGCACCACTGCCCATGGATGCCAACCTCATGGCCACAGCATGAGACTCTCTCACTATTTCCAGGCTGCTTCCAACTTGTACCTTTTCCTAACAATGGGCATCAAGGTGGTTTGTTTCGGAGCCTCGGGAGTCCTTAATGTCATTTGTTTGGAACACTTTGCCAACAGTTTAGTTAATCTACAGACCCATGCTTCACTCTGGAGTCACTAGCAACAAATAAAATAGTACCCAAAATACTACTTAGAGCACGTGCTGCTGGAGCCTCACGTCACCTCTCCTGGGGTCAGATTTACTCCAAAACATAGAGTTCCCTCCCCATAGGGGCTCAGGGCACAAAGCCAGCCAAGGGTCAGACAAAGTTGGGGGAGGGGGAATGAGGAGGAGACCCCGCCAGGGTGGAGGACAGCCAGGGCCTCCTCGGGTCATTTCTAATGGGCCAGTCCCTGCAGCAGTTGTGTGGACAGCAACAGTGGACTCCAGGGCCTGTTGAAAACACCCTCACTGTCTTGACTACATTGTGGCTGCTGTTAGCACTAGGAATGGCACCCAGGCCCTGCTAACTGACCTGCGTCCCACAACTCACTTCTATTATATGTTTCTTGACTGGGTCTCACCAAGTCACTGAATTTCCAGGGCCAGACTCCAGCCTGCCCTCCTCCGGCCTCCCGCAGGTGAAGTGTAGGGTTACGTTTGCCCACCAGAGCAGCCACCCACCCGCCCTCCAGTGTCTGACTGTTCTTCCATATTGCTATATTTATCTGTCTTCTTGTCCACAGCAGGGAACACCTGTTCCCTTTAAAAGAAGAAAAGGACAAGAGATATGGGAGATGAAAAGGCCAATAGCCAGGGGCATCTGAGCCACCCCTCTTCCATCAGCTGGGTCCCCAAAGGGCCAGGGACACAGAAGAATAGGAGGCTGTGAGCAAGGGACGCCACACAGACTTCCCGGGCATGGGCAACTGAGGGGGCAGGCAGCCCGCAGGAACCGGAGACAGGGTGAGCAGCCCCTGGGATGACCAGAGCCAACAGGGGGCACAGCTGTGGGGGGCATGCTGTTCAGCGCCCCGGAGTCGCCTGGGCAGGGCTGGGCTCCAGCCAAGAGCTTCCTTAGCTGTGAGCCCCAGGCCCATGCCGTGTCCCGGAGAGGCAATTGAGGCAGGGCTGGAGGGGAGCGCGCCCTTCCGTGAGCCCCAGGGGCACAGGTGGTTACTGTAGGAAGGCTGGCTAAGGCGCACACACCTCCACCAGGCCTCTAGCCTCCTCCCCTGCTCCACACCTGCAGCCCCACTGCCACACCGAGGTCTTGGAGCCCAAAGCCAGTCAGAACCTGGCTCCACCACCCAGCTGAGCAGCCTCAGGAAGCTGCCGGTGGGCAGAACCAAGTCTTTAACAAGCTGGGTGAGATATGGGAGGAAAAGTTCTCAGTCTCCTCTTATGTGCATTAAAATGACAAAGGTAGATTAGGAAGAGAAAGGATGGCTTTTTACCCACATAGGGATGTGGGAATTCACACAATACATGACCCACGAATGTGATTAGAGGGCCAGGGATATAGCTCAGTGATTCTGGTGCCTGTCTCGCAAGTGCAAGGACCTGGGTTCAGTCCCCAGTAACCACATACAACAATGCTGGGAGCGGAGACTCATGCCAACCAACAATCAGTACCACATACCAGTGCCAGATGTGCTGGCTCACGCCTGGCAGAGGCAGGAGGATTTCTGTGAGTTTGAGGCTGAGCCCAGGGCCAGCCTGAACTACAAAAAGATGAGACCCGATCTCAATTAAAAAAAAAAGAACGTGATTAGAATTAGGATTACGAGGAAGGGGAGGAGAAGAAAGGCCCATAATGAAAAATAAGTTACTTTTCCAAAGGATGAAAGGGGCCTTGGGGAAGAGGAGGCCGATAGGGCAGTTTGGGGGCAGCATGTGTCTGGGAGCTTGCTTGCTCCCCGCTGACTTCTCGCTTCCTCTCTGTGATAAGAGTGGATCTCCCAGACTGATGACGATGGACTTCTTGGGGAAATAAGGGGAGGTCTGGAGAACAAGCGAATCCCTCTTCCCACTGGCCTTCTCTGTGCCTTGCAGAAGTCTACAGGGCACAGGGCGGGGCCCTGCTATGGGACTTTTCCTCAGGCTCTTTTGCCTGCCATTCTGAAGTTGGCACTCAAGGCCTCACATGTTAGGCACATGTGGCACCCAAGTTGTGCCTTCCTGGGCTGACCCATCAGTAACCCTTTGCCCACACCTTGGACTCCTCTCCTCCTTGGCCAACCCACATTCCTGCCATCTGTCCTCTGTGCTTAGGGCTGACACAGTCCTTTGGGACATGCCAGCTTGTTCAGTGCCAACTGTCCCTTCTATGGGGCCACTGGGCTTCATCCTTCACTTGCCAGTCACAGACTTGCCATCATTTACACATTCAACAAACACCCCCGGCAGGCTTCCCCTTGCGGGCCTCAGGCCAACCCATCTCTGCTCCAGGAGCTCTGCTCAGTGAGAAGGGCAGACAGACAAAATGAACATCACAGCCTGGACACAGAAAACCATGGGGGCCCAGCGCAGGAGCTTGGAGGGACAGCAGGCCTGGACGGCTATGTTGGTATCAGAAGACAGCAGGCCACCCCTGATGCTTAGAGGAAAGAGGGAGGCAGGAGATAGAAGGAGAGGAGAACTGGTCCTCCTTTCTCCTGTCAGACCATGCTGGGGCCCAGCCCAGCCCAAGTCAGCCAAGAGGTTGTCAGGTATCCCAGAAGCTTATCCTGCCACTGGCCAGGTCTGAGCCAGGTCTGCTTTCAGGTGAATTTAAATATTGATCCTGCCCAATCAGGGAAGGTTAAAGTTCAACTTTGCCAGCTCTGGAATCATCCAGCCCCAGGGCCTAGAGCCAAACAGCGGGAAGCCTGGGGGTGCTGGGGAGCCCTGGCACGGTTGGGGCGCCCTGGTGTGGCTGGGGCTCAGGACCAGTCCCGGTCCCACCCACAGGACCTGTGCGGCCTGGGCAGCGGAGGAGCCCAGACCAGGCCGAACCCTGCGGCCCTTTCATCTGCCCTCCCTGTGCAGCTCCCGCCACAGCTCAGCTGGGAGGAATTGCTCTGACACTAGTCCTCTGAGGGCCCAGCTTGGCATCTTAGAGTGTCCCAGGTTGAGGGGTCCCCAGAGCCTTAGGGCTTATCTCCCCCACCTGCAGGCTGTCCTGTGTCAACCTCCCAGGGCCTGTCCTATCACACTCAGTGAGACCTGAAAATAGTGTCCTACCCCATGGCTGTCAGTGCTCCCGCACCCTATGGCTGTCGGTGTTCCCCATAGGCCACCACAGGCAGGGACAGCACAGCCACTGTGACTGGCTTCCCAAGACTCAGAAGTGCTCCCTGTGGCTACTGCCCTGGGCTAGAGCAGGCAGAGGGGCGGAACTGGCACCTCCCTGGCTGAACCCAGAGGTCCCTCTGCCTTCCTGGGGCCCAGCTCCACCCCAGGGCCTGCTGAAGTGAGGACAGGGCCCCTCAATCTCTGGGTGACCTGTGTCAGCTGGCCCTGATCTCTGTTCCCTCTTCTTGCCCCACGGTAGCGCTCTGGTGACATCCCCAGTGACTCTTCCCCTCCTTTGCTTGGGATATGCAAGACCTTGAGTTCCGGTCCCAGTACTGCCCCCTCCAATAGGAAATTAACAAAATATATTGTAAATTATTCTGTGACCTGAGATATCAACATATGAATTCAGGGCAATGGAAACGAACTACAGCTGTCACCAACTAACACACCTGAGGCGAGGCTCCTCAGCTGCAGGGAGTCGAGAGCTATTTCCCACTGTGCTGAGAACACAAATCTAAACAGTCCTTCACACACCCGTGCCCACAGCTACACAGTGCACACCACACACACATGTACACACACACACATACACGCTACAAGCAGGGCAGGAAGTCACCCTGGCAGGTCAGGATCTGAATTTCTAAAGAAAAATATTCAAGTGTTGACTTGTGAAACTCCTCATATGTGAGCGTGTCCTGTGACACTGGAAATCAGCGTTGCTGGGCTCTCTGGCCCAGCTCTGACCGCTCCCGCTGCCCATGGTGCCTCAGCTCCGAAGACCACCTGTGGGGTCCTGGCAAAACTCCATTTCCTACTCAGGGCTCTGCCAGGGCTGCTCCGTTTCCTGGGGAGCCTCACCCCACACTCCTTGTGTTCACTGCCTACCACATTGGCGTGTTTCAGGGGAAAGGGGATGTGCAGGGGAGGCCATTGTGTGTCCCAGAGGCCAGCTGGCGAGGGCTGCAGCCAGGAGCCCTGCTCAGCATGCTCTGCCCCTCCCAGGTGTGCCATAAGCTGAGCAGCGAAGCCGCCTGCCCAAATGCAGGCTGTGCTTGCTGAGGTGGAGGGCAGCGCAGCCAGAGGGCGCAGCTGCACTATGAAGCCTGGGGTGGCCAAGGTCTCTTTCCAGGCCATAGCAGGCAGTGAGGGGCTCGGAGGAATCAGGGCCGGCACAGCGCCCATGCACTAATCTCACTGTGTAATTCACGGCTTCTTGTTTAGGGTGGCTACTAGTCAAACCAACCAGCCAAACAGAAAACAGAAAAGTAAAAGTGCTGGTGAGGATATGATAAAATCAGAGCCCTTCTTGCACATGGGCAGTGGGAATGTACAGTGATACAGCCACCTGGGGAGGGAATGACGCCACTTTAAGAAGTAAAAACAGAATTCCATAGGATGCAGCAATCCCATCCTAGGTTTGTCCCCAGAGAATTACAGCAGGGTCTTTGCACACCCATACACACAGCAGCACTAATTATAATAGCCGAAAGTGGAAGCCAGGTGTCCACTGCTGGATGAATACACAAAATGCTCCCTAGGCACACAGGGAATGTTATTCAGACTGGGAGGAGATCCCGATACGTGCTGCAAACTAAGACAGACAGGAGAAAAATACTGTATGATTCCATTTAAATCATGTACCCAGCATCTCAAACTCATAGGGACAAGAAGTGGGTGGTGGCTGCCACGGGCTGGGGGAAGGGGCTAGTGTTTCATGGGCTCAGGGTCTCAGGGCTGCAAGATGAAAGGCTGAATCTCTGCAGATGGTGATGGCTACCCAGGGAAAACAACTTAATGCCACTCACTGTGCACCTCAACATGGCGAAGATGCTCAATTCTGTGGTCACCGCAATTGAACAAGCAAAACAACGCAAGGCGTGAGCCACAGAGGTTTCTTTCAAATGAGTTTTATTCACATTCGAAACAAACCACAGCCCCCACCTATAGATTTCTTCTCTGCCCAACATACAGGAGTAAGTGCAAAATATGCTTTATTTCAGGTACAAAAGCAACATGGTAGTATGACAGCTAAAGTCTCAATGGCCACCTCCCCACAACCTGCCACACTTACCTGGCCTACCTAGGCCACCCCACACACAGCCCCACAACCCCTGTGAAAAAGTCACCAGTCTAGAGGAAGGTGGGCAGGATCCACCTCAAGAAAGAAATCACTTCAGATACAGGCACCCTGGAGGACACAGTAACCGGCTTCTGGGCAGCAAGGGGAGGGCTGAAGGGAAGTGCACAGATGGACCCTTCGCATCCGTCTTTAACAACTAAGTCCCACGTAGGTTTCCCCATGGGGCACACCTCAGTGTGGGGTCTTCTACTTGTGGCCTCACGTCAGTGCCTTCGGGAGTGTTTAGAAGTAGTAATTGCGGGGTTCCTGGCCTGTAGCTGACTTTACTTCCTCATATGGGGGTCTTGTCTGGAGGGAGAACCCAGTGACAGCTGAGCAGCAGCTGCTACCCACACTAATGGAGGATCGAGTCCCACTGCCACAGTCCACACTTGAGGGTGACCTGAGGAGTCCATGGGGGAGAGCCACCCTACCTGGACAGGAGGCTATACCTCTCAGTTCCAAAGTTTCCACCTTCAAGGGAAGGCCTGAGTCACGGAAGCCAGGAAGCAGTCAGTCACACAGCAGGACTCATGGGGAGGGGTCTGCTGGCCCCAGACAAACTCAAAGGTCCTCTGCATTCCCACCAAGAAGA
Organism: Petromus typicus; assembly: GCA_004026965.1. NCBI lineage: Eukaryota > Metazoa > Chordata > Mammalia > Rodentia > Petromuridae > Petromus > Petromus typicus. The sequence continues at coordinate 48,385 of PVIR01008242.1, forward strand.
CAGAGGTCAGAAACTCCCAGGACGGCTCTGGGCACCCATAAAGCAAGCCGCAAAGGCAAGGGGAGTTCAAAAGACTGCTCCCTGAAGCTCATCTCCTGCCTCTGAGCTTATTTGAAATGTTTTTATTTTGTAAGACAGTCCCTAACATCTGGGACTTTTTCTTTAATTCAACAGTGCTGGAGGGTGACAGGTCTTGCTCAGTGGCTACCAAACCTTTTCTTTTCGGGGTTAGATAGTAAATATTTGAAGGCCAAGAGGCAAAACTGATAATTATATTGGGACAATAGAAAACAAGTTCCCACGATTTTGCTGTCTTGTTTTCTTCAGAGGATGGAAGCCAAGGCCTCACTCATGCTAAGCCCTGTGCCACTGAGCAACAACAGCTCCAGTCTCCACAGTTTAACTGATGCAAGTCAAAATAGAGTAACTGTGTATGTCTTTTTGGTAAAGCAGGTCTACCAGTAAGAAGACTAATGTTTTTAGCAGGTGTAGGAGGGTGAATATCATTTCCCTTACCCAGTGACTGCCTCGCCTCACCTCAAACCACAAATTACTAAGCACAGAGCAGCAAATCCTCATCTTGGAGCTACTTCCTGGGACACTATCTCTACAAAGTCTTGCATGGCAGGCAGAGTGTGGGGCCACTGGCACAGGGGCCGCCACTCAGACGGAGGGAGGGAGGCCCTAGAGGGCCTTGGGGGAGAACTGGATGGAGTGGGTCAGGCCCCAGGAAGAAGGCCCAGGAGCCAGCTAGCACCCTCTGGCCCCCAGACCCCACTGTCCTATCTCCAACAGGAAACAGGGCATTCAAGAGAGAAGGCACAAACATTTCTCACCAGCCAACTTGATTAGCAAGACAGCACAGAGGACAACTTGAGAGGGAAATGACTGCCACATGGCCGTATGGAAAAAAGCTTTGGGGTCCTTGCTCTTAAGGTGCTAGTCAGGTGCTCACACCCCCTGAAGAGCCAACCGTGGTGCGCACCCTCAAGCTAGAGCAATAGCACCTCGCTAGCCTCCTGAATTGAGCCTCTCCAGGAGGATCCTGTGAGATCAAAGGAAGTCATTCAGCCCCCAGGGATCTGCGTTCCTCAGACCCACATGCCCTGTAAGGTAGAGCTAATGGGAGACATCTGGGGGCCCTGGTAAGTTGCTGGCAGTTGGGAGCTAGTGCTGATTCCTAAAGACGTGAGAACGATGGTGAGGTTCAGGTCAAGACGCACACAACCTTGCAACACAGAAGCACTGAAGCACCGAGCACTGTACAGATCACCCACTGTATGATTCCGGTAACAGGCAGAAGGGGGAACCACTGGCACCTCTCACATTCACATGGGACTGTGCCAACATGGACTCTCAGGTCCCCTGGTCTGTGTTTTATTTTCTTTTGAGTGCAGGGCAGTATTGGGGAACAAAGCCCTCGACCAAGACCAAGCATTCTACCACTGTGCAGCAAACCTATATTTTTAAGGAGACAGAGAAGCCAAGATACTCAGGCTTAGCATGAGTGGACTGAGCAGTGTGCCCAGCACTCCTTAATAATGGTGCGCTGTAACTCCCACTGCGCCTCATGGAAGGGCCAACATTACATTCCTCCTCCTCTTGCTCCGCTCTCACTTCCTTGCCAGCCTGGGGCTTTCTCCCTCTGTTCCACTGACAACAGCAAAAGAGCCTTTTCCATTTATTTTACCAACTTGTTAATGATTTTCAAGGCTTCAGTGAGTTAGGCCAGTCTCTGGGAGCAACAGCGGACTTGGAAACTTGTGACACACTGCTGGGCTCCAGCCTGTTCCTGGCAAAGCCCTCCCTAGGTTAATAGCTCTGCTTGAGGGGCTGAGGCCGACAGGGCAAGAGGGCACTCGGGCAGCAGCCATCCTTTGCTTCAGACCCCAAGTCAGGACTTGGAACTCCTCACCCCACCCTACCATTTCCCCCAGAAAATCCTATTATTCCCCACTCAACAGCTGCTGTCTCCTTACTAAAGGTGCTACCTGACCTTGCAAATGGGGCCAGCCAGCCTGCTGTCTAACAGCAAAGAATTCAGCTTTGGCTTCCAATTCAGGACAGTGGCTTGAGGTGTGAGAGGACCAGGACTGACCTGCCTGGGTGCATCTCTCTTTCTCGGGGGCTCACTTTTAAAAGCTGCTGCCTCCCAGAAGCCACAGCCTAAATCACATGATGGAGGTGGCAGAGACCCCACAGGAGCTTCCCTGCCCACCAGGCTGCCAGGAAAGACCCTAGACAAGAGTGCAAATTGCTACCACTTTCCTGTACCTTAGTAAGTGAAAAATAAAACCTAAGCTTTAGCTCACCTGACTCCCATGGAATGGAAAGCTGTTGAATTAACAGGCAGCTGAGACATTTTGGTCCCCAGTAACCATGTGTACTCTTATGGTATTTTACTAGATTTAACTATAACTACTAGAAGGCAAAGAAAGCTCCACCGCACATGTCAAAGAACAGAAGACGCTACAAACAGCAATCTTCAGGTAACAGACCTTTATTAGATCTTTTGGAATTCTGAAGTAAAAATATCAAACTCTCATATTTCTTTGAATTCAGAACGCAGCCTTCTGTCACTTGGCCCATGTAGGGGTTTCACTTTGGTGTGATGGCTACAGACACCCTAAAGGGCTAAGGGTCAAAAAGATAAGTGTGGTCTTGACTCTTGCACAAAGAGGAGGCAACTTTGAGCGAATTATTCCACTTCCACATGACTCAGTTTCCTCACAATTCAAAAAAAGAGATCTTGACCTTCCACCAGGACTGGGAGGTGGTGCTGGGACAGGCACCAACCAAGAAGGTGGAACATCAGAATGACAGGAGCCCAGTATTACACAGGTAAAAAGAGAGTGTGCAAGAACACAACAGCAAGGTAGTTGTAAAAACAGCAGAACCAAACACAGACTGAGGGAGAAGACTGAGCTTCCCAGTGGTGGCATCGTGCCTCCCAAGGAAAGACCCAGCAAGAATCATTCATCAAGGGGCCGAGGCATTCCACGGGGATAGAAGAGTCTGCTCAACAACCACTGGGACAGGTGTGGACACCCTATGCGAGAGACAGAGCTCGACTCCTACTTCACAACATGTTCAAAAATTAACTCAGAATAATCAAAGGCCATTGTGAGAATTATAATTACAAAAATTCTTGGGAGAAAACAGAGGAATAAATCTCCCTGATCTTTGGTAAGGCAGTGGTTTCTTAGATATGGCACCAAAATCATAAATGACAACAAAAATCGGGACTCGGACATCATCCAAATTGAAATCTTCTGTGCTTTACAGGACACTTTGAAGCAAGTGAAGTGAATACACAGAATGGAGAAAGATTTTACAAGGCTATATCTGATAAAGGGCCTGTGTCTAGTGTACACCAACCACTCATACAACTCAGTAATAGAAAGACAACCTGATTTAAAGATGGGCAACTGACTCAAACAGACCCCAAAGACATTGTCCCCAAGAAGATACACAGATGTGCACTGACCACATTGAAAAGGCACCAGAGAAATGCAAATCAACATAATGAGGTACCACGGCACCCTTGCTAGGATACTGTGATAAAGAAGATATTACAGCCATTGTGGGTAAGAACACAGACTACAAGTAGGAATGTGAAATGCTACAGCTCTGGGGGTAAAGAGACCGGCGCTTCTTCAAAAAGTTAAACACAGAGTTACTATTTTGAACAAGTAACTCCACTCCTGTTATATTTCCAGAAGAAATTAAAATACATGTCTGCAAAAAATGTGTACAAATATGTTCATAGCAGCATTACTCATAATTGCCAAAAAATAGAAATACCCAAAAATCCATCAACTGATACAATATATCCACACAGTGAAATATTGTTTAGTAGTATAAAGAAGTGAAGGACTGGTGCATGTTTACCGTGGACAGTCCTAGAAAACACATTAAGTGAAAGAAGCCAGCCATAGGAGACCGTGTCATATGATTCCTCATACATGGAATGTCCAGAACAGGGAAATCTATAAAAAAGTAGATATATGTGTGGATCCTGTGGTCTGAAGAAGCTGGGGGAAGTGATAGCCAAATGACATAGAGTTTGTTTGGGGGGTCAGGAAAACATTCTAAAATTGATGTAATTCCATGAATGTACCAAAAATCACAGAACCAAAACCACAACCGGGGGAACTGCATGGTATCTGAATTATATGTCAATAAAGCTATTAACCCAATCCTCTCTTCTCTCCTAAAAGAAGTCAAGACTTATCTTCACTCTTAGAAGGATCCTGGTATGTGATATCATGCAGGCAGCTTTGCCCCTGTGGACCTCAGTTTTCCCATGTACACAACACAGCCTGCCAAATTTGGACAATCTTTAAGTCCAGCTGTATTCCACACTGTGGTGCCCAAAAGGTCCACTTTAGAAGCTGTAAAATCTTACTCTGGTGGTCACAGGTCTCACAGGGACTGTGAGATGAACCTGAATTAGCAAAGAGCTGAAGCTCTGGGCGCACACTCATCCCTGGATCCCGAGTCCCAAGGGAAATAAAGACGAGGTCTTGACTCGATCACAGTTACTGATGCTCATATTTCCCCACAGTTAAGAAAGGTTACCTAACTTTTCCAACACAAAGTACCCTAACCATATCCCTTACACATGAGAAGATTAAAAACGTAAAAGTCCCTGATAAGAAATCCAGTGTCCTTAAGCAACTTAGTAAATTTAGCAGTGGTTAACCACAGACTTCTCTAGCGGGATTTTGAAGTCCATGCTCAATATTACGATGGAATGTTCATTTCCTAGTCCCCCTTCCCCAAGATTAAGAGATAAAATCATAGCAAAGTAGGTCAACAGGAATCATCTGCTTCTCTTCTATCCTCACAAAATTGTGCCTGATATTTCTATTCTCACCCACCTCCCAATCCCCAGACAGACTTCAGAATCAGCATCCGTGGGACAGGGCAGACACAGACCCTGCGGGCTCTGTCGTGGCTGTGCGCACAGTAGGTCTCTGGACTCTGCAGGAATAGATTCTTAGAAACATGGCCCCAGAAAGAGGAACGTTTGGTTCACTGAAAAGAAAGTTCTGTGCTATTATCTGTTTGTTTCTTCTTTGCAAGAAAGAATCTTTTTTGTCTGTCTTCTCTGAATAACTACTTTGAAGATAATAAAACACGGTGTATTAAATATCGTTATTTTCTTAAAAAAAAAAAAAAGCAACACGGTGAAGGTAAGAGAGGCAGAAGGCACAGAACATCACATCTATCAGTTCATCCAAGAACAGGGTAGCGAGATGCCCACCAGAGTCCCAGAGAAGGGAAGCAAACGAGAGACAGGAGAATGTGGCAAAATGAGCCCAGTGAGCCTGCAGTGCTGGCTGGGCAGCTGGGGATCCACAGAGGCAGTGGTGCAAATGAGACCAGGCCTTCTCTGGAGTCGGGAGAGTGGTCAGAGGGTAAGATACAAGTGGTAGCGAGATAACCAATGGGCCTCTACCTGAGCGGCACAAAGCTTCACAGCAGAGCTCCTACTATCTGCCTCTTTAGAATGTAAGGGTTGGGAGTGGAACGAACAAGGAACTATTCAAAACTGGAGCTGAGAGGAAGGGGAGGCAGGAGCCCCGGCCGGGTTCCTGCATGCCAGACTTTGTGTCCACAGGTTTCTGCTGGTTGGTGGTCTGAGGCTCTCACAGAGCAGGCAGCGTCCCTCCTAGCTTCAGCTTGCCAAGTAAGACAGCAGCTGGCAGTGGTGCAATTTCTATGTCCAAGGGCTCATGGGGTTGGAAGTAGGTGCACGTCCTTCCGCTGCTCAGAGTCCACATTTCAGGATGATGTGGTAGCCATCATTGCTCTCCGCTGCAACAGAGAAACACAGGCACATTCACAGGAACAGAGCCACGGCACTGTGGTATGTGGGAGTGCCACCGGCCATGGCATCAGGGCACCAGCACAAAGGCCCAAGCAAGGCCACACAGAGGAACGTGTGCTGCCCAAGTGGAGACTTCAGCACCTGCCTCAGCACTTGCCTGGCCAAGTTACTTTCCATCAATGGGCCTGTCTACCATAGCCAAGGGTAACAGCACCCATGTCCAAGGCAACTTTAGACAAACTGGGGTTCCCAGGCACCCACTGCCTGTGCTACAGTTTAGATATGAAATATCACCCAAAGACCCAGGCGGAAATAGCAGAAGGGAGCTACATCACTGGGGGATGCCCTTGAAGGAAACTGTGGGATTCTGGCCCTTCTCTCCATGTTTCCACACTCCTGGCAGGTGAGCAGCTTACCCTTCCAAGTGCTCCCACCACCATATGCTGCTTTCTAACAAGCCCAAAAGAAACAAGGAGAGCTGGTGAGGGATCGGAACCTCTACAACGGTGAACCAAAATAAACCTTCTCTCTCTTTAAGTTGATTATCTGAAGTGTTTTTGTGATAGTAATAGCAAGCTCACTAATATAGATTCACCAAATAAGTGGGGAAGTGGCTTCATCATAATTCCGGGTCCATGACCCAGGTACAAGGGTTCCTTCCAACACTGCCCATCTGATTATTCTACCAGCACTAGGGAAAAATCAAACTCAGCCTTTTATGAATAGACAAATGTTGCTGCCACACAGCTTTCTCTCTCTGCAAAGGGTGGGTATTCTGACATGTCTCAGGACACCTGACTCAAGTGTATCCTTGTGTTTCCCCTCAAAGTCCTCAGTCCATTATATCAACCACTATAGTCCATGCTTTGGCTTCCTGAAGATCCTCAAACAGAATCTTGGAAAACTCAAACAGATCTTGCTTCAACTCACAGAGAACAAATTACCTGGCCCAGGCTCTCCCTTCGGAAGTGACTTTGAGACTAGTTTTCTTAGTTCTACATTTCCAGGAAGCTTGTGTTTCCTTCTTCCTAAGGTTATTGCAACTGGGGCGACCCATGCAGGCTGCTCTGTGCTCACCCCACAGCCCCAGGAGACACACAATATGCTTTCATTAAGCAAGGTGGGGCCTTTACCTTTTAATGTGCTGAGGATAAAACAAGATTCATCTTGGAAATTCTGCACCATCTGAAAGGTAAAAGAGAAAATGTGTTCACTCAATGACGAGCTTATTATATAACAAGGCTCAGTGATCAAAAGCACAGAGACCTGCAGCTTCATTACCCCCTATAAAACTCAGGCACATGGTGACACAACCACTGCTGAGAAATTGAGGATGCAGACCCGAGATGTGCCACCTCTGGAATTGCTGCCCACAAAGGACAGAAAGCAGCCAGAAGGGAGGCAATTAGCTGGACATGATGGTGCACCCCTGTAATCCCAGCACTCAGGAAGCTTAGGCAGGTGGACCACTGTGAATTTGAGGCCAACCTGGCTACATATTGAGTTCAAGGCCAGCCAGAATTACATATTGAGACCCTGCCTCAAAAAAAAAAAAGAAAAGAAAGAAAGAAAAGATGCTCCCACTTCCTAGGTTATTCTGGAGTATGTTTGCCAACTTATTTGCCAACTTCAGAGTCACAGGGTTTTCTAGTTCCTATCATGGGGACATGATAGGAACATGAATATGTACCATAGCAACAAAGAAAAAGCACCAGTATGCACTGCAGAGCCGACAGTGGACCACATATACAACGGTAGTGCCAGAAGATTACAAGACCTGAAAATTTCTATCACTTGGTGTCAGCAGAGCCAAGAACATAGTTATGTATGGTAATATAGCTACAAAATGCACTGCTCATATTTGTGGTGATGGTGTATTTACCTACTATGCTCGCAGCTGGTGTGCAGGTATATAATACTTGGCAATAAATGCCTCTCTTGCTGGCTTATGTACTCACTATGCTGTACTTCTTCATATCTAAGTACATTCCTTCTGCTTATAGAAAGCTTGTCATGGTTTGCTGACAGCAGCCTCAACCATGCTGACCGCACCTTCGGCTACACTGAGAGGCCATATACAATGACCACCCGAACTACTGAGGTCTGTGTCAATATAGTCTAGGAGGTTCACATGATGATGAATTCGTCTAGTGAAGCATTTCTCAAAAGTTGGCCAGCTGTGTAAATGATGCATGACTCCACAAATTTTTTTAAAGGCCTTAGCAATGCACAGGGTCAACATATTGTTATCTCGCGAGGATTAGACATAGAGGAAACCACTGTTCCCTGTATCTGCTGAGCTGTCAGGAAACTAGCGATGACTTATAGCGCATCCCCAGAGCCTAATTGGGATGAACTCTCAGGGATGTTTGGTAACTCTCTCTCTTCCTGGCTTTATGGTCCTACATATAAAATGGGGTGTTTCAGTGACTAAAAATACAACCAGTACAAAATGTGACATGAACACTTGCAATTCCGGGTGCTCTGATCGCTGAGGCAGAAGGACCACAAGCTCAAGGGCAGCCTGGGCAACTCAACAAGGGCCTATGTCAAAGCCAAAAAGGCTGAAAACAGCCCAGTGGTAGAACATCCCTGGGTCGGATCCTAGTATCACCAATGAAACAAAACAAACAACACAAAAACACAGAATGGAGAGCAATAGAAATTAGTGTCTTCTGCTGGTGGAGGTGAAAATCTTTAGAAAACTTCATGTGGCCCAGTGGGATGTGCTTTTCTCCCACAAGGTGTGTGTCTGACAGCAAGCATGTCCAACCATTGGCCCACAGGTACCAGGTAGCTCCTGGACAATTACTCATGCAGCCCCACAACATGATATCACTAGTGTATGACTTTCAGTGGTGTTTTGAATGACTATACTGCACAGTCTAGCTGGGCTGTGTAGGGAATGACAAGGGGAGGGTGCTGCACAGCACCGACCTCCTCCATACCCACTACACATGGGCACCAGACTCCACTGTATCAGACACTAAGTGAGCATTTGTGATTTCCTAAGCAAAACTCAGCCATTAACAGTAATAGCGCTTCAGTGTACCTGCATATGCGGGCACCTGTGAAGACAGGCATTTATTGCCATTAATTATTCCTTTAAGTTTCCTTATTTAGTTTTTTAAAAATATGTTGTTTAGAAGACCATGTATTTTTTAATACATTTATTTATTTGCAGTACCAGAGACTAAACTCAGAACGTTGCGCTTGCAAGGCAGGCATGATCCCACTGAGCTAAAGCCCCAGCCCTTTCAT
>PVIR01008243.1:0-57599 GCA_004026965.1 Petromus typicus
AAAAAAACACAACTTTTTCTCAAACCATTTTTAACCGTTGTTGAGAATCAGGGTTGAGGTTGAGAAAGAGCTAAAGGCAACCTCAAAGTTGTTCTTGGACTCTGTTAACACACTGAAGAATAATCTATGTGGAAGCAAAGACTAGGGAGAAAGTTGTGGTGCTAAAAGAGATTAAATTTTTGCTGTCTGTTTAGAATGTCTACATCCTTTTTGTTAGTTTGGTTTCTAATGAGCTTTGCCAGTTTAAGTAGTTATGGTCAACTTTATGTGTGGTGTATGAAGGTTTTATGAAATTTTAATCTGGAATACTTACCCTTCTGGATTAGTTTAGACCTGAAAGGGAGGAGGAAGTTTACCGTGAAATCTCACCTATTTGTTTCCTTTCTTGTGAATCAGTAAACTAGAGCAGTGATGGGGAACTTAGGGCTAAAATGCCATGGCTGGCTGGCTGTTATTACAAGCTCCAAAAAGTTTGCCATCACTGAACTAGAGGGTACCAGGTACTCACTACGACACATCCTGATTTTTTTTTTTTTATTGCTTTTGCAGTTAGGACTTGCACAAAAGTTTATGAAATTTCAATAAATTGAGAAAATATTTGTTTGAAAGAGAGATAAATAGGTAAATTATAACACAGTGATGTAATTTGCAGAGAACTACTCATTTTTACACTTTTCCAACTGAGCTTGTTTAGGAAGCCTTCCCTCCTGAGTTGATGATGATGGTGGTGATCTGCAGGGCACACACTCTGGTGAAGTATCTTGTGAGGTTTAAAGCATTTGTACCAAACAGAACTCTTCATAGACCATATTATGTATTTAGTTATTAGTTAACATTCTACTAGTTAAACGTAAGTGCATTATTCTATTTGCCCTGGTAAATGCATTAGAAAAGATAATTGCATGGCAATACATGTATACTGTTTCTATAAAACTGTACTCATAACCGATTTCATACTGATGGATGAATTTGTTCTTTTTACAGGGGAGACTACTTACGATGCTGCAAGATCTGTTATCCTCTCTGTGCTTTCGTCATCCTCGCAGCCTGTGTTGTGGCCTGTGTTGGCTTGGTGTGGATGCAGATTGCTCTCAAGGAGGACCTGGATGCTCTCAAGGAAAAATTCAGAACAAGTGAGTGGCCCCCTTTTCAAAGCTTAATTTTGGACTCCTTTTTCAGGTTCTAGAAAAAATTGGGCCATGGTGAATTAAGAGTTTTGCCTCATTTGGTTATAATTCTTTTCAGCATTTTTATCCTAATTTTCATCTGTCAGCCTGAATAGTGTAACAATTATTTGGGTTGTTTTTGTTTTTGTTTTTTAGGTTTTTTTGAGATAAGGTCTTGCTTTGTACTTCACGCTAGCCTTGAACTTACTGAGTAGCCCAGGCTAGCCTTAAGCTCGAAACAATCCTCCTGCCTCTACCTCCCTAGTGCAGGGATTGTAGGCATGAGCCACTATGCCCATGGTATGTGCTACTGGTGGTCGAACTTGGGACTTTGCCCTTGCCAAGCAGATGCTAGAATCACTGAGCTAAATCTCCAGACTGTTTGTTTGTTTCTTGACAGGGTCTCAAAAAGCTCAGGCTGGCTTCAAATTCATGGTGATCCTCCTGCCTCTGCCTCCTGAATGCGGTGATTACAAGTATACATAACCACACCTGGCACAATTATTTGATTTTAAACCCATAAGCAAAGAGAGTGCTCATGTACCACCAGAACAAGTAGTATCTAAGATAGTCTTGCTCTGTAGTTCAAACTGGCAATCCAGGTTGTGGAGATCCTCCTGCCTCAGCCTTCCTAGTACTGGAATTATAGGCATGCACTACCTTCCCTGGTTTAGCATCTGAAATAATAACATTCCAGTCAACTCTTATAAAGCAGAAGAGAAATGCTTCAGGAGCCAAGAGGTTTGGTTATCCTCCACCTGAGATAGTGACCACATGTGCTGTTTGCTTACACTTCACTAGGCCAATTGCAACAGAATGTAGGACTGCCAAATGACTTCCAGTTAAGAAACACCAGGTATGACATAGGAATGAGCACTAATAATAGTAATAGTCAACATATGTAAAATGCCTGTTGTATACCAAGTCACAAATCATTTGACTTCCAAAATATTCCTGTGAAATGAGTATTATTTTTTATCATTTTTTTCTTTTTTAAAAAAAGGGGAGGTTGCTGGGTGTGGTGGCATATCCATATAATCCCAGCACTTAGCAGACTGAGACAAGAGGATTACTGCACGTTCCAAGGCCAGCCTGAGCTACATAGTGAGACCCTGACTCAAAAACTCAGGGCAAGAAAAAATGCTTAGAAGGACTAAGTGACATAATCAATGATTAATGTGCAAAGTGGAGACCTGTTTAGAGATGCCTTCTTGCCCCACTGATGCCCAGGCCCATGTTTATAACAGCTATTGTAGCGCATCATTGCTCATAAGGGCTATGTAAGCCTACACACATTTCTTCAAGGGATCACAGATTTCTTTGCTTAGGTCAGTAGTCTAAGTCCAGAAGAAGTACTGGAAGAGCTGGTTTTCTGCATATTAGCATGTAAGCATAGTGCACAATTAATGGATTTCTCAAGCTGTGTGTGACAGCATCCAGCTGTAATCCTAGCACATGAGTGGCTGAGACAGAATGTTCACTTTGAAGCCATCCTGGGATACTTGGCAAGAAAAAAAGATTTCTCTCCTATCTTTAGCTGTGCTTGCTTATAACATTCTCTGTTTCAAGGGAAAAAAACGTCAAATGCTATTGAGTGTTATCATTTTAAAGTTGTAGAAAATCTTTGTAATTCTCTGAACTATTCACATGTTCATGGAGGGTTTGCAATAACCATAATGGCACCTAGCTTAAACACTATACAACTGGCAGAAATATTTGTTTTTGAGTGCGTTTTAAGGTTTGAGGGATGATTCAAATTACAAAATATTGCATATTCTAATTGTAGTTTGTGTATTTCTGAAAGATGTGTTTATATAATAGCTTCAACCAAATTTAAGTGTCATTTTTTAGCAACACTGAAATTTTTGTTTCTAGATTTTTTTTTTTTTTTTTTTTTGTAGTACCTGGGATTGAACTCAGGTCTCTTGTGTTTCCAAGGTAGGAGTGATACCACTTTAGCTAAATCCCCAGCCCTTGTTTCTAGATTTCAAGAGTTAGTTTTCCAAACTAAGGAACCAGTTTTAATTTAATCACAGATACAGTAACCTTAGTAGCATTGGCATCCTGGGAAACTGACCACAGACTTTCTGAAGGTCTTAAAGAAATCTACCTCCAGAACTGGAATGAGAATTTTTACTCTGGGGCCAAGAATTTAGCTTAGTTCTGGCACCTGCCTAGCAAGTTCAAGGTCTTGAGTTCAGTCCTCAGTAACCACATACAACAATGCCGGGCATGGTGACTCACATGTAAGCACAACACTGATTAACCACATATCACAATACCAGGCATAGTGGCTCACACCTGTAATCCCAGCACTCAGGAAACAGAGGCAGGAGGACTGCTGAGTTTGAAGCTGGCCTGGGCTACAAGGTGAGTTTAGGACCACCCTGAACTACAAAGCGAAACCCTGTCTCAGAAAAGAAAAATGTTTAAATGCTCAGGAACAGTTGAATCAGAATATAGTACAAAAAGGAATGAGAATTGTACCCTGTAGTTTTTTTTTTTTCTACTTAAATGTCTATCCTTGCAGTATTACCAGGCATTTCCAAGTCCAGTCTTTTCTTTGTATGTAAGTAATAATCATAACTTGGAAATAAGGTTCTCAAAAATAGTGTTTAACCATAAGTAACTACTGAACACATCTCTGTATCATCAACTCTCCATAATTAGTTGGGCTTCCTAGGCCTGTGCCACAGCTTGTTTTGATCACATATAGCAACTCTATATTTGTACATTTCAAAACATTCCTCAGTTCTGCCCTCTAGGGATTCTTCTCTCTGACTGCTCTGTGCCTGTGTTCATAGCATACCCAAGTAATTTGAACATTAGCTGAGCTTTTCAGGAAATTTGTTTGGAAAATGAAGGACAGATACATCTACCAGTCAATAAATACTTATTGAGCACTCATTAATACCAATCCCTTGAAGTAGTATATTTAAGAGATGCCAAGAACTGTATCATGGATCCTGGGGCCAGCTGTATACCCCTGAGCAATGTTCTTCTAGGACTTCCACTACCTTTGTCAGCCAGATGATTATATCACACTTGAAATTATCGATCCAATTCTTTTACTGGTTTTGCTTTGATACAATAGAAATTTTAGCACCTGCAATGTCTAAAAGCAGAATTTTCTGAAAAAAGGTAGAGGATGGGGCCTGGGACACTGGGGCTATACTATTGTGGACTGTTTGCCCAAGAGTTTTGTGAAAACCAATTATCTTGACTAAATGAGGTCAATCTTGTGAAGTTTAAATAATCTTTCTTTGAATTATGCTTCCACTTTAAATATATTTCAGTAAGTTAATTTTTACCTCTTATTTCTCAAGGTGAAAGTGGAATTCACAGACATAAATAAGACTATCTGCTTGTCTGAGTTTAATACCTGTTTGAAAAATTCAGAGCCCATTTTTATTTATTTCAAAAATTTTTAAAGGAAATTGCCAAAATACTTGAAAGAGAAAGCAAAGCAGATAGGCTTGACATTTTCTCTGTGGTCAAGAAGTAACTCGATCCTTAAGTTAAAAATACTGGCTGACTTTGAAACTCTTACCTCATTCTTCTTTTTCTAGAATCAGGTAATTCAGGAGACCTTCATGGTTATTCTAAAGAAAATTCTATTCCCATCCAACTCTCTCTTAAACCTTAGAATAAAAGAAACAATTTGGGAAAAGAAAGAAAATATTACTATATCAAGCATGTTCTTTTCCAACCATACAGGCAGAGTGGTGGTTTGTTAATTTAGTATTACCTTAAACATTATCCTATGCTAATAAGGGAATAGGGAAGTGTCTGTGACCTGAGAACTATACTAAAAAGAGACAGGTACTAGGAACAGAATTTTCACCTGGTTGAATCCTGGTTTCTCATTTCTAGCCGTAAAATTTGGACAAGTCACTTATTCCTTTTGACCCTTCATTTTCTTTCCCATAAAACATAAAGATGTATGTAAAATATAAAGTACTTTGAGCATTCCTCTAACACAACATATATCGTAGTGCACCGTAATCCTCTCTTGCCCTCTCGACTGAGAACTTCAAGGTCTTTTGTATACACAGGTGCCAAATGCAGGGTTGGGCACCTAGTAGGAGCTCAGTAACAAATTATTGAAAAAGTTTATTGTGTACCATAAAAACATTAGGTGGCACACACCTATAATCCCAACATTTGAGAAACTCAGGCAAGAGGATTGCTACAAGTTCAAGGCCAGCCTGACCTACATAGTAAGACTCTGTCTTTAAATTTAAAAACTCTATAAAGATGCTGAATAAATACAAAATATGCTACTGGCATTATATATGTTCTATTTAAAGGGTATATACAGAAACTTATATTTCCTAATACTAAGTTTTAAGTGCAAAGTATTAAATGAGCTGCTTTCCATGTTAGAAAAACATTCATCAGCAGTCATAAGTTGTTTGTACTATACACTACCTCTCATTTCATAAAAGTACTTGAACTTGGCTTGACTCTCCTAAAAAAGCCCAAAGCACATAACAATTATGATCTCTTGGGTCATACGTTACTCAAGTGAAGTGTTGTCAGGGTCTGTCATCTTTTATAGTTATAAGTTGTTATAACCCAGGTTGTTTGTTTGTTTGTCTTATTTCCTCTTCCTCTTCTAACAACTCCTTAATGCATATAGACTTTAGGAAGGGAAGAGACCCCTTGGGGTATATGACAACCCGAGTATGGCACATACTTGTAGGATGGGTTTTTCTTTATAATCCAGCTGAAATTGTGTAAGAAATTCAGTGACATGCCTAACACCTGCATAGTTTAGGTCGAGTGGTAAAATTTTTTGAGATGGGTATATTCCTGCAAATCATGTGTAAATCATGTGCTACATTAAAAGCACTTGAGGAAGCGTATTTATTTATAATGAAATCCTTTGGCTTTTTTTTTTTTTTTTTTTTTTTTTTTTTTTTTTTTTTTTTTTTTTTTTTTGAGACCGGGTCTTGCTTTGTGGTTCAGGCTGGCCCTAAACTCACTATGTAGAACTCACAGCAATCCACCTGCTCTGCCTCCCAAGTGCTGGACTTACAGATGTGAGTCACCACACCAGCCCTGTGGTATGTGGTTACCACGGACCAAACTTGGGACCTTGCACTTGCCAGGCAGACACTAGAACCACTGAGCTAAATCCCCAGCCTGGCAAATATTTTTTTAAGTGAACAAAGACATCTAACTTTAATTACTCTGAATTTTCATTTAGTGAGCTCTAAAAATCACTACCTTGAATTTTTTGTGCAATTATTTTGTGTGTTGTTGTTAAGTATATTTCTTTACCTAGGTTTATTTGGTGAGTTTTCTTTGTTAGATTGAAGAAGGATATTCAGTGATAAGAAATATGATTGGGAGGTAAGCAAAGATTTATTCAGGTGATAAATCTTTATTGGATGCCTAAAATGTGTTAGATGTATTCTATATGCAGACCATATAGAAATAAACAAAATCAAGTTTTAGAGCTTATGTTTTAGTAAATTGCTTTATATTGGCCCTTTATGCCAGTTTTTGGTTTTAAAGGAAACATATAATAGCTAATCAGGTAGTCACTTACTTTTTATAAAAAAATGATGCAGGTTTTATTCTGGAGGACTAGCCATTATCAATATTTTATTTTCCATTAAAAGGAAAAATGATTTTTAAAGAAAAAAGAGAAAGCACTCTCTCCAGTCTCTGCCTTCAGGCTGGCAAATCTCTAAACCATTCAAGGATTGTTTCCCAAAGAAAAGTCCCAATATCACCCTGCATTTCACTAGCATGTCCTTTATCTTCTATTTCATCTTGAAGCTGGGGTTTATTTTTAAATTTTTGAAAACATTTTTTGGTTTTTTTGGGAAAAGATTGAAAAATCTTAGTCCTCATAATTATATTTGAAGGTTAAAAGATCCCTTGTAGTTGATCCATTTAAGAAAGAAAAAATATATTTTAGCATTTGGAAATAAAACTCATAATGTCAAGACCATTAATGAAGTAAGTTTATAAATGTTCATTTAAAAGTTTCTTAATTAAGCTGGTCAGTATTTATCACCTACTGTTTAGCTAGCTGCATTAAATGCTGTATAAACATTCTAATAATCATATTATAAATGAGCAAAGTGAGTTTAAAGGATTTGAATAATTTACTCAAAATCATAGTAAGTGATAGAGTTGAAATTCAAATCCTACTCATGTTCTTTGTTAAATTTTTTAGTCACTTAAAGGTTGCCTTGTCAGTAATGAGATGGCTTCAGTTAAAATAGTTCAGTATTAAAGATGCATATTTATATGAAGAAAAGAATTGGGGCCAGGAATTTGGCTCAGTGTTTCCAGTGCCTGTCTTGCAAGCGCAAGGACCCAGGTTCGATCCCTGGTTAACCACATATCATACTGGATGTAGATACTCACGCCCAGCAGCAATCAATACCATGGTGGCTCACGCCTATAATGCCAGCACTCAGGAGGCAGAGGCAGGAGGATTGCTGTGATGTGAGTTTGAGGCTGAGCTCAGGGCCAGCCTGAACTACAAAGCGAGACCCTGTCTCAAAAAAAAAAAAAAAAAAAGAATGATGGAATTGATAAATATAAATTTGGTTATTATTATCCCAAGATTAACTTTTATTACTGTATTTTTTTGCCGTGGAATCGTGAGGGAATTTTGTGTGTGTTTATGATTTTTCTTATGTTTGCTTTTAGTGGAATCTAATCAGAAAAGCTCATTCCAGGAAATCCCCAAACTTAATGAAGAACTTCTCAGCAAACAGAAGCAACTTGAGAAGATTGAATCTGGAGACCAGGGTTTAAACAAAATCTGGATCAACATCACGGAAATGAATAAGCAGGTAGCGAAAGCGTGATTTCTTTTTTATGTCTGTGTAAGTCATGACTATTTGGTTCAGTTGGTTGGCTTTTTAGTTTGAATTTGTAGATACAAGGAATTTACTTTAAAATGTTTGACTTTTTAAATTGGAATTTTGCATACTAAGATCCCAGCATGTTAAAATCCATAACGGTTATATATTACTGTTAAATATTTACAGTGTTAACCTTTTCTACAAATGGATAGAGTTCTACCAAGTTAAAGTAGTGTAGAGAGTTGGAAATTCTCGAGTTAGCTTTTACTATGAATCATTTTAGGTATCAAATAAGAGTATCCTCTAGCCCTCGAGAAAAATCATTAAGCTATTTTTATTAAGCAATGAAACCTTTATTTTGTTTAATACAGTTTACAAAGCTACAGGTGCAGCCTTAGGTAATGGTGTTGTAAACAATGCTAAAAAAATGTGTAAACCATCTCTAACTAATAATACTCATTCTAGAATAGTTTAGGAGCAGGTGGTAGAGTTAATTACCTTGACCAGGCAAGCAAACCTAGAGCATAAAATTTTTTAGTTCCAAAATTGACAAGAGCACAGTAGACATTGCTTCCAAAAGAATCTGCCAGAAAAAAGAGACTTTATTCTAAGGATTCTGACAAAGCGTCTTATATGTTCAAGGGATCATAGTTGCCCTGTACTCATTTTTTTGTGTAATTAGGAAAGATATAGTCACTGAAAAAGAAAACTCAAGTACAAAAGGAATAACACACGTGCAAAGTGCTTAAGAATGGCAACATTATTTTTGTTGGGACTAAGAAGATATATTTTCCTCATAGTAGAGTTACAAAGTTCAGACTGACCCAGTGAGAGACCACTCTGCTAGGAGAAAGGATTTGCAAATATTTCTGAAACTGAACCTTTCAGCAATGGTTTGGGAATGAAGCAACTCAGTACTTAGGACCAAAGATCGATGCTCCGGGGAAGTGGCTTCCAACTTTTGCGTGCAACCCACAGTAATGAATATTTTTAAATTATCCAGTAAACTTGTATATATATATATTTTGTGGTTGAATGTGAACTCCAAAATTTCGTGTGTTGTAAATTTAATTCCCGGATTCATATGTTAATGGAAGTTGGAGGTGGAGCCTTTAGAGGTAATTAGAATCGAACTATAAAGATGGACCCTCTGGATGGCATTATGAGAACAGTAGAAGAAAAGTGGGCTGACTGCAGTCCTTCACTGTGATACAACAAAAGGACCCTCACCATGTCCTGGTGCCAAGTTCTTAGACATCTCAGCCTCTGTAACCATGGGCTGAATAAACCTTTGTTCTTTATGAATCACCCAGTCTGTAGTATTCAATTATAGCAACAGAAAATGGACTAAGTCTACAGCCATACCTCCCCGAACACCCGATCTTGTCTGATCTCGGAAGCTAAGCAGGGTCGAGCCTGGTTAGTACTTGGAAGAGAGAAAATGGACTCAAACACTAGATGTACCTGACATAAAAGCTTCTGAAAACAGAATATATATCATGCCTTAAGATATTTCATTATCTTTTAGTCTATTTTGCTTTCTAAAATACATGAAGCTCACTCCTATAATCCCAGCAGCATATTTGGAGGCTGAGGCAGAAAGATCATGAGTTCAAGACCAAGCCTTGTTATATCTCAAGTTCAAGGCCAGCCAGGGCTTCATAGCAGGTTCAAGGCCAGCCTGGACTATGTATTGAGACTGTCTCAAAGAAAATAAATAAAAGAGAGAAGAAAAAACTTACTCATGAAATACTTGATGGATTTAACACCTATGAGAATGCTGTTGGAAGAGGATTACCCACAATCCCGCAGGAAAGAGGGGACCATTGGCTTAGTTATGATCATGTGATGTTCAGCATCACAGCATCACTCCTGTGTCAAATCAAAATTTATTAGGAATGTTTGTTCATCTTGCAGAACACTCACAGTACAAGATACTCACAAAGTTTTACTGTATCAGTTTTGATAGTATGGCCATTTTTATATTATTGAGACTGCCTATCCAGGAATAGGGATAATTTCCCTTTTTCTGATGTCCTCTTAAACTTCCTTTTTCAAAGTACTATAGTTTTCATAGTAAAAGTCTTTTACTTCTTTTGTTCAGTTAACTTCCAAATATTTAATTTTTCTTGAATCTGTTCTGAATGGTTACATAAAGTACCCAGTTGGGCAGGTGTATAGTGAAGTTTACTTCAATCTTAGGTGTTATTGAGAAGATTGGACTATAGTGCTTTCCCTTTTGGCTTCAGCCGACCTTAAGAGGTGCTGGAACTCACTGGTGGAGCCAGCATGATGTAGAGGAATTTCCTTCTGGCGAGAACTCAGAGTGACAGGCAATAGTTAAGAGAGTTTTGAGTTATTTGCAATGGGAGCTCTGTACTCTGAGTGCTTTTTTAAAATTAATGCTGCACATCTCTGATGGTCTATTCAAGTAAGAGACATTTAAACAAAAATAGGTATAAATATAAAATTGATATTTAACTTTCTATATCTAAAGATAACTGTCAATTAAGATGCTTTCAGTAGCATTTTTTAAGAGCAATTCAAAATGGCTTACAGAACAAGAAAATACATCACTTAACAAGAACCATCTCTTATAGTGTGGGGTCAAGATAATACAGTTTGAAAAAAAAAAAGCCACTGGTTTAAAAATTAAATTTTTCCTTGAAAAAATTCTTCAGTAGTTGAAATTTTGTTTCATTTTGTTTTTATTTTATCGATGAAACCTCTGATTTTACACTCATTCTCCCCTCTCTACCATTATAGGCAGTCTCCTCTTTTTTTTTTTCAGATCATTAATTCAACAAAAGTATACTAACCTACTTTTACGAATCTAGGCTGTTGATTCTTAATCCATTCATGCAGTTATAACAAATTACTTCAGACTAGGTAACTTATAAACACCAGAAGTTTATTGCTCTTATTTCTGAAGGCTAGGAATTCTGATTTCAAGGTACCAGCACATTTGGTATCTGGTAAAGGTTCATAGTATACTCTGCTTTGTTTATAATGCTTTCTTGCTATTTCCTGAAACAGCAGAAAGGGAAAACAGAATTCCCTGGACCTGTTTTATGAGGGTACCTAATTCTATCCATGAGGGTGGAGTCCTCCTGTATCATACCTCAAAGGCTCTGTCTCATAATGCCACCACACTGGAGATTAGGTTTCAACATGTGAATTCTAGGCAGCACAAACATTCATATCATAGAAGATTTTAAATGAAGATGATATGATGTGATTCCTTCACACAAGGGTCTTACAGACAAATGGAGGAGATAGGAAAGTAAACTGTTGTAAACAGCCTGAAATCAATAAGAAAGAGAACCAGTTAAGTCCTGGGCTCAGGTGTGGTTTCCCAGAGGTGCTAAGCCAAGTCCTGAAGGACAGATGGAAGTTGGCTTGGGAAATTCTGCAAAGAAAGACTGGTGCTTCCATTAAAACATTAGAATAGCTGATCCCCGTAACTTAAGAATTCTGTACTTGCAAATTCACTTATTCCCTAAAGTCTATATTTGGGAGGCTTTTGTAGTCATTCATTGATGTGTGAAAAATTTGACTCTCCCAACACATGTTTATAACTGAGCTCAAATTAGGAGACAAGCTGCCTTGTTTAGGTCTCATGCTATAAATCAGTCTTTTGTGCTAAATGAGTATTCAGTGCCACACTTTTCATTTTTTGTGCTTTTGGATGGTTACTTCACTATTTAAATGTCTTTCCAC
The DNA here is from genome assembly GCA_004026965.1 of Petromus typicus. Classification (NCBI taxonomy): domain Eukaryota; kingdom Metazoa; phylum Chordata; class Mammalia; order Rodentia; family Petromuridae; genus Petromus; species Petromus typicus. The sequence continues at coordinate 11,720 of PVIR01008243.1, forward strand.
ATAGATTAAAGTGTTCCTAAATGGAAAGAAACTGAGCTGTACCATATAATGAAAATACATATGTTAAGTAGGTTTCCTTCAGGCATGATGTAGTTCAATGTTAATGAGTCAACACTGTGCACTTAATTAAATGTTTAAACAGAAAAATGCATAAAAACAAACATATAGTATATTGATCAGTGGAGGAAAATACAGCCAAAGGCCCCACAAGGAGCTACCCTATATTTCTTCAAATGCTGCAGCTTTTCTAGTAGACAACTAACACTAATCATGAAAATTATTATGTATATATAAAAGGATAGACCAATGAAAGCATGGCGTATTCAGGGAATTTTAGTCATTGGAGCTCTAGTTAGGTAGAAAGAGGCCAGAGATAGCATAAGCCAACAAGATCCATTATTAAGAAGGACCATTAGTGCCCATCTGTAGAACTGTATCTCTCTTTAGACACTGATGGTTATTTGTGTATGCATCAAATCGCAAATGAAGATTGTACATTATACTTAGCCTTAACATAACAAAAATTATAGCAGCAGCTGCAGTGGTGGTGATAGTAATGAAGATAACTGACATTCATTAAATGTTCTCTTGTGTAGGTCACTGTTAGATACACTATATGTGTAACTGCCTTTCTTTGTTTCTGTGAAATAGGAAGAGATATTGCCATTTTACAGATAAGAAAACCAAGGCTTGAAGAAGTTAAATAGTTTTCGCACAGCTACATAGCTGTACAGCAAGGCTATATTGAAATATGTAAATCTTGAAATGCTTTTTCCAAATTTCCATTCTGCCTCGCATCATTACATCATTAATAGAATTTATAGGTGCTCAGTAGATAAAGCAGAAAGGATAGGGTCGAATCTCTGCTGGAGGGGATCCAGGATGAGGGGTGTCCCTGCTCATAATCCTTCAGCTTTGATGATAGTCTGTTTTAGTACCTTTTTCTTCACTATTTAAAGAACACGTAATTTTAACCCCAAAGAAAAAAACCACAGCAAACAAACTAATTCCACAGCATTTCTGATTTTTCCAATGCTGTAGACTGAACTCAGGGCCTCACGCAATTAGGTAAGTACTTTACCACTGAGCTATACTCAGTCCCATTTCTGATTTTATAGCATGAAATGATATATTAAGCAAAGGTCTCCAGTGGCTATTTTCAGTTTTGCTAATGAAAAATCATGCAATATGCATCAAAGTCATGATTCATCTTTTGGCTTGAAAGTGAATTTTTTTCTTAATAGTTTCTATTTAATTCAACTTTGTAGACTCCTCAGATTGCAAAAAGTGACTCTTAGCAGTACATTCTGTGAAGCCTGACTCCAGTCACATTCTAGAATGTAGTTACAGAGGCCAGAGCAGTTCCAGACACAGAATGGGAAGGTGCCTGCCTTTCCGTTCCGGGTATGCACATGAATTTGCTAGTTTCCCAGACACTGGCATTACTGCACTGAAGAGAAGAAGACTGCAGAATGGAATCCAGCTTTGCGATAGGAAATACAGCTGAGTCTAGCACCCAGCCTGTGATCTGGGTCTCTGAGTAAGGAGTGCCAGTGTGCCGGTGAGCTGCAGTGTTAGTGGTCAGCCCTCCTTAGTGTACTCTCTCAGTGAGGCAGCTTGACACCTGGACTGAGTGTGGCATGGTAAGAGGTGGAGCAGCACTTTACCTAAGCCTGCCTGCACTAGCTCCCAGCTGCCTCAGAGGTACTTACATATGCAGAGCATTGGAAGTAACTAAATTCTAGTGCATCGAGTTGATTTGGAGCCAATTATTTACATACTTTAAGGCAGTGAATTAAAGGTACCCAGGGGAGAGACCCCTTCCTACCACTCATGGGCATGCTCAGGGCATCTTAGAAGGCCCGGTGCAGAACTTGGAAACCTGTCAAAGCATTCCAAAATTACATGATTTTTTTAATATACATTTTCCTCATCTTTTGTCTTTTAAAATTTTATAAATAATATGTGAATATATTCTTATATGAGATTTAAATAAGATACATGTGGAACTCATGCAAATTCCCCTTTAGTTCCCATCCACCAGCCCCTAACATTCTCTCTCTCCCCCCTCTCTCTCTCTCCCTTCATCGTGTGTGTGTGTGTGTGTGTGTGTGTGTGTGTGTGTGTCTCCTTTGTATTCTCCATCCTCATAGTTATTCACTGTCTATAATATGGGCTGTACTTTTATAATCCTCTCTATTCACTTATAAAACCATAATAGTTTTTAATATGAATTAGCTTATGGGTTAGCCTGTGTGTATAAATAAGTGAGATCATTTAATGTGGGTTGTGCTGCAACTTGCTTCATTCAAGTATATCTCCACCCTAAGTAATAGGCATTTAAATTGTGTCTAGTTGATTTGCTATTACAAATAAAGAAGTTGTGAATATCCCAGTACATAAGTCTTTGCACACATGAACAAGTTAGTCTGTCAGAATAGATTTCTAGAAATGAAACCACTAAATAAAGGATATGAATACTTCAAATTTTGAAGGACATTTCTAGATAAACTCCTAAATATTGCACAAGAATGCCTATTTTCTTTTGTCTTTTTCAAATCTTAATATTATTCATATCTTCTTGAAGGGATAGGTAAACATTTCCTCTATGTAATTACTATTTCTAAGAGGTTTATAACTTGTTGAATGTAGGTTGATGTTTTCACCTCTGTTTTTAAGGAGATAGAGTTAGAATGGTCTGCATATTTTCAAGCATCTGTGGAGAATTACATTTTAAGTGCTCATTAAATTTCAAGACTAATAACTGTCACTTATTTGATATTTGTATGAGATACTGTGCTGTAGTTCTAGTTACTTATGGCCTCTCATTCTTGGTCATCTGTTGCTGGATTGCGTATCATCTCAAAATGTACTGGCTTTAAACAGCAAGCATTTGTTCTTTCCCTTTCTGTAGGTCAGGGTTTGGGGACAGCTGAGCAGAGTGCTTCTGGGTAGGATCTGTAGAGCTAGACACCAGCCAGGGCTTCCTCAGCTGACGGCTTGTATAGGCCCGGCAGGTCCTCACATAGCTATTGGGAGGAGATTCCAGTTCCTCGGGACCTGGAGCTGTTTGGGTTTCCTCACAAAACGACCACTGGCCTCCCTAGAGTGAGCCATCCAGAGAGCACAGAAGCCATAGTAACACAGTGCCTTTGGCCTAGTTTCCAAAGTTGCCAGTTGTCATTTCCACTTTATTCTTTTCACTAAAAGCCATACTCAGGGGGAAGGGAATTAAGTTCCATCTTAAAGGAAAACTGCTGAAGAATTTGTAGATGTTTCCAAACCACATATATCCCTCTTTGATGGTTATTAAACTGTTTGTTGTTGATGATGATGTTGTTATAGTCATAGCACTATATTGGTGAGAAAAATATATTCACTACTAATTATCTCTGACCTCCTGGCCTCTCCCTCAATTCTGCTTGGGTCTAGCCACCTCAGAATCCATCCCAAGTGTTGGTTCTTAGCCATTCATTCTTCCATTCACTCAGTAAATGCTTAATTGAATTTCTGTCTTTGTGGTGAGATATTGTGGAACATAAAACAGACATGGTCTTTGATCACATAGAGTTTACAAGCTTGTGGAGGAGAGAAACCTCAATAATTAAATCAAAAACTACTGCTGACCATATAATGCTCTTGTTCCCTACCCATTTCCCAATGCCACCCTTATGCTTTTTCCCTAGAAAGATTGCCTACTTTATTGTTGTGTATAAAACCTCACTTTTCCATCATCGTCTAATTTGCCCTGCACTAAAATTATTTTTTTCAGAACTTTACCCAGTATCAGTCAGTACTTAATTATTTATTTAGTGAGCCCTCTCAGCTCCTTGAAGTTACAGATTTAAGAATTTCTTTCATTCTTTTTTTCCCTTAACCCTTCATATCTAATTCTAGAAAATCATGTCACCTCAACTTCCCCTACTACCTCTGCTACGAGTAACCTCCAAACCACCATTGTCTCTTACTTGAACTACCACAATGAGCTTTTTTCTGGTCTCCTGTTTCCACAAAACAGCTGTAACAGCAACAACAACATATATAACAAAACAGTCATACAAGACATCTGCAATCATGTAATTACCTCCTTGCACCCATTCCTGTTAAAGCTCAAATACAATCTACATCTTTCTTTGATTTCCAAAGTCCTTTCTGCCTGTGCTGGCCCTTTCCTGTATCCCTTGCCAGGTTGTACCACCTGAACTTCTTTCTATCCTCTAAATATACAAAGCACTTTCTTTTAATTGCCCTCATAAATTTCCTCTGCCCTGAGTGTACATCCAATCTTTGCATGATTAACTCCCTATTACGTAAATCTGTTCAAATTCCACTTCCTTATAGATCCCTTTTCTGACTTTCTGTTTTTGCAGTGTTGGGGGGTTTTGTTTGTTCATTTTTATAGTACTAGAGATTGAACCCAGGTCTTCATACTGAGCTACATCCTCAGCCCCTATCGTTAGACAGGGTCTCAGATTGTCCAAACTGGTCTCAAATTTGTGATTCTCCTGCCTCAGCTTCCCAGACTGCTGGGATTACAGGTCTGCACTGGCAGTGTTAGCCCCTTCTGTAGTGTTCTGATCAGTCACTTCTACCAAATTACCTTATTTTAATTTTCTTCTACTTCCTCCCACCACCTGGTGTTTTTCTTACATAAAATTATCTGAAATATAGTACCACAAAAATTCCTGGTGTCTATTCACTACTGTTATATAATATGGTCTAATAAATACTTGTTTCATTAATGAATGAAGAATGGCCTTATTTCCCTGGACTTAACCCTCCTCAAGGGAGAGAAGAAAATGAGAGCCTGAGCTTCTGAGTTATCAGTTTCTTCACTGGACTCCCTCCCTTTTCCAAACCGAGATGCCACTCACTCCAGCAGTTCTATTTATGTTTTCTTTTCTAGTACTTATTACTGATTCTCTGTTTTTCTGTCACTGATTAGGATTAAGTTTCATGAGGGCGAAGCTCCATGATTTGCTTTCCACTCTCTCCTTGGTGCCTGCAGAGTGCTTGGCACATAGCAGATGCCAAGCATTTGTTGAGGGAGTGACAGGGAGTCAGTTTCTACAGTCTGATGTCCATCTGCTGCCTACTACAGTGAATGGCCTATAGCAAGTGTCCAGAAACTGGGATAGTTACTCTACCAGGCCACTCTTGTAATTGCTATTATTAGATCTGTGTTCTCATTCTAGAATTTGGAATAGGAAAGCAGTTTGGAACTGAGAATCTTTTGAAGAGTGTTTTAAGCCACACTGTGAAAATTATTAGAGTATGATCTGTGCAGCCCCAAACTGGATATTATGCAGGTTCTTCCAGCCCCCGTGGAAGGGAAAAATCTAGCTATTTAGAATCCTACTCCTAAGTAGTAGAAAGAAAGCCACATTTTTATTCAACTCCTACTGTAATACATTCATTGCATCAGTCAGTGAGTCAGTGGTATTTATTGAGCCCTTCAGGGTACAGAGTAGTACTTTGGTTGAGCTATTGAGTCTGAAATATTAATCACATTATTAAACCAAAACAGAATCCCCAAGCAGTTGAAAGTACTGTTCAAGTTGTCGGGATACAGTATATGTAGACTCTATTTTGTGATGATGGGCTTTTACTTTATAAAATATGTTCCCACTTGGACAGGAACAAAAGTTCAGTTAAATAACTGAGGTGTTATATTTTATCAAAATGAAATCTTGAAGTGGTCCTTGATCATTAGCTTTTTTCCTGTTCGGTTGTTGAAGGATTGTATGGTAATTACTGCATCTTTCGGGTAATTTAAGATTTGGGGGCCTTGTAGCTGCCAAGACAACGGTAAAGAATAATACTTAACTTTCCCTCTTTGGCACTAGTCTAAATTGGGCAGGGAAAGAAGGAGTATTAATGCTGCCTTCTGACTCTGAGCTCTAGCCAAGGTACAATAGCTCCTCTGCTTCTGTGAAGTGCCAGGGTACACGGACATCATCAATACAGAGTTTATGAAACAAACATATAGTATATAAATTCTGTACTCATTGCTTGTTGCTTTTTTCTTTCCAGATTTTTCTGTTGACTTCTGCAGTAAATCACCTCAAAGCCAATGTTAAGTCAGCAGCAGACCTAATTAGCCTACCTAACACCGTAGAAGGACTTCAGAAGGTAAGTGTACTAGGATTAACCTACACCTTAAATTCTAGCTTATTAAAAGTTTTTTTTGAACGACTGACTGACACTGACATCAGCTGCCCTAAGAGGATAATGATACAGAATATCACTGTGTTTTAAAGACTTCAGAGCACTTTCTTTTGATCGGTTTAATCAAGCCATTAATTTGCCACATGTTACTTTAGCTATGGTTTATGAGTTCACACATATTTTTTGGTTTTTGTTTTTTGAGATAGGGTCACATTATGTAGTTAAAGCTGGCCTTTAACTCACTATATAGCCCTGGATACCCTCAGATTTGCAACAATCCTCCCACTTTAGCCTCCCAAGTGTGCCACCACACTTGGTAAGTTCACACTTTGTTTGCTTCTTTGACCCTCAAAATTGCTCTGTTGAAACTCTTATATAAGCATATGTGGGTTTGCATTTCAATAATTTCCTTTTCAATTTGTCATTTACTGGGGCTTCATAAAAGAATATAAATTATATATTAAAACTGCCCTAATTTTCTTTTTTTATGGTTGAAAAACGTTGGAGCTTTTTACTTTTGTGTTCTTAAAAAATAAAATGATGAGGCCAGGGATTGACCTCAGTGGTACTACGCGTGCTGTGCAAGTGCAAGGTCCTGAGTTCCATCCCTGAGACCAAAACTAAAAACAAGATGGTAATTTAAAGGAAATGTAAAAATGAAACATTTTCGGAACAGGTGTTATCAAGGGTGTGAAATAAAGGGTACATTCAGACACTCCTGCTAGGGAGTAAAAATTGGAAAAACCTTGAAAAACAATTTGACATCATTCTTATGCAGGCGAACGTGTGCCACCTGTAAGCAGCTCACCCACAGATGTCTACCTAGCCTGCAGAGCCTAGGCAAACAATCATTTGGAATTTCTGCTTACTTGATTCGTAGGATTCAGGCCTAGAGCTGGAGGCAAAGACCAGGCAGATGGGAATCCTTAAAACTACATGAGGAGAGGAGATAGTTGTAAGGGAAAAGAAGGTGTTGAAATGAATATAAGGAACATTCCTACAGCAGGAAGAAGGAATTTAAGAGTAAGAAAACTCCAAACACTGGATATTAAGTCTAGGAGTCTTGTTATTTGAAAGGTAGCATGGCTAAATATAATGGTATACCCTGTAATCCCAGTGCTCAGGAGGCTGAGGCAGGATAGCCATGATTTCAAGGCTGGCCTGGGTTGCATAATGAGACCTTCAGGAAAAAAAAAATGGTGGGGTAAGTTTGATTTGATTATATGCCAGCCTCCATCTGTCTGCAAAAATAAGTTGTTTAGACAATGAAACCACAAACAAAAATAAAACTTATTTTATAGCTACAGTATCCATGTATGTCCAGCCCCCATAGTTCATCATGTGTGCAATATGATCATCTGCTTTCAACATAAATAAAAGATGGGGACAGCTTTGACAAGGCCAGCTTCTTGCCATTGTTCCCAAGTACCAATGGGAAAAAAGATAGGCCTCTGCAAACAGCCGTGGGAAGGCTGCTGTAGTTTCACAGAAGCAACTCTGTCAACCTAGTATTAAAAAAAGAAATTAGCTGGGCATAGTGGTGCACATCTGTAATCCTAGTACTCAGGAGGCTGAAGCAGAAGGATTGATGTGAGTTCCCAGAACTCACATAATGAGTTCTGGGCCAGCCTGGGCTATGTAGTGAGTTTGAGGCCAGTCTGGACTACATATTAGACCTTGTCTCCAAAAACACCCCAAAAACAGGTCCGGGGATTTAGCTCAGTAGTTCCACCACTTGCTTTGCAAGCACAAGGTCCCCAGGTTCGATCCCCAGTAACCACATACAATAATGCTGGGTGTAGTGACTCACACCTGTAATCCTAGCACTCAGGAGGCAGAGGCAGGAGGATTGCTGAGTTTGAGGCTGAGTTCAGGACCAGCCTGAACTACAGAGCTAGATCCTTTCTCAAAAAACTGGAAAAAAGAAAAAGAAATTAATTTGTTCTTGCATCCATTAATTCAATAATCATTTATGGAGCCTCCTCTAGTATGTACTAAGCACTTTGTAATTGAGAATACTAGTGTCAGTATCATTCCAGACTTTCCATGACTCAGGCAGCTGCTTCCTTAAAAAAAAAAAAATCCTAGACAAGAGCTTACTATCTTCATGCATCCTGATGGACTCAAACATCCAGCCAGTGAGGATTCTCTCACAGCACATGTCTTTGAATGTAGCTTTTGTAACATCAGAGCTTACATAACATCCGTGCTTAGAGACTTCTGCCCACTCTGTTGTCTCTGCAAATCTGTGCACTGATGTGTTATGTTATCCTGAACACCTAACTTCAGTGTATATTGTGTAATTTCTTTTTAAATGAAATTTTAATTTTAGTTGAAAATGTTATCTCTAGGTTCTTGTATATCAGTGTAAAAAAATTACCTAGTGTGACATACTCTAAATTGTCAGTAGGTCCTAATAAAGGCCAGGACCCACCAGAAGTAACACTTCTGTGTACTTCCTTAAGGACAACCCTTTTTTAAAAATGGCTTCTGAGGACTAGGGATTTAGGTCAATGATTCTGGCGGCTGCCTGGCAAGCGCAAGGTCCCAAATTTGATCCTCAGTAACCACATACCACAGTGTTGAGTGTGTTGGCTCACATCTGTAATCCCAATACTTGGGAGGCAGAGGCAGGAGGATTGCTGTGAGTTCAAGGCTGGTCTGGGCTACATAGTGAGTTTGGGGCCAATCTGAACTACAAAGCGAGACACTGTCTCAAAAAAAAAAAAAAAAAAAAAATCAATGGCTTCTAAATCATATCCCCCATATTATTGACCTTGTTAGATCTAATGAAAGTTATTCCCCATGTCTCGCTGTACTCAGTAATTATTGACAAGATTTTATCATGAAGGAAACACTGCCAAGAGGGATGTTTCCTTCATCTTTACAATCCTGGGTTTCTCAGAGCTAAAAATAACTTGCACTCTTTTTTCCTCAAAAGTTGTCATTTGTGCCTGATCCAACAACAGTCTGAAGTCCTAACTCTAGCCATCTGCCTCTCCATACAGACCTGGACATAAGTATTTTATGGGGGAACCTTACTGTAGGTCTTCCATTTATAAACGTTGTTTCTTTCTTAGGGTGGTAGTACCAGAGATCAAACTCAGCACCTTACACTTGCCAGCCAGTCACAGTGCTGCTGAGCTATATCCCCAGCCCCTACATTTATAAATTAATCTCTCTTCTTTAAGAACATTTGATTTCCCATTAGGAAACCTCCTTTAAATTGAGAATTGCTTGGTGTATGTATGTATGTATGTATAAAACTAGAGAAAGAATGTTTCTTATTATCTCAATATAAGTTACATGTCATTCATAGTCTGAAGATACCTGGAATAATTAAAATACTGATCTACATTAGGGTAGTGTTTAAGATAAATTCAAATCACAGTATAACTAATGGCTTTAATTGGAAAAACTGGCTGTACTAGTACTAATGAGGGTATGAAGTAATAAGAACTCTTACACTGCTGATAGGACTGCGAAACGGTACAGTGTAACTATTTTAGAAGACAGTGTGGCAGTCTTTAAACAGCTAAGCATAGATCTGCCATATGATCAGCCATTTCTTCCTAGATATTGTGATGATGATAAAGTCTATGATGATGAGAAATAAAGGGATAAGTCCACATAAAGACTTGTACAAGAATGTTTAGAATGGTTTTACTTGTGATCATTAATGCTGAAAATAACCTAAATGTCCCTCAGCAGGTGAATAAATATCGATATATCCGTGCAATGGAATGCAACATGCTAAGTAGTTGTAACAGGGCCAGAGATTTAGCTCAGTGGTTCCAGTGTCTGCCTGGCAAGCGCAAGATCCCCGAGTTTGATCCCCAGTACCACATACCACAATGTCAGGCATAGTGGATCACAACTGTAATACCAGTACTCGGGAGGCAGAGGCAGGGGCAGGAGGATTGCTGTGAGTTCACAGCCAGCCTGAACTACAAAACAAGACCCTTTCTCAAAACAAAAAAGAACAAAAAAGAAATAGAGACCTAAGTAGCTGTAACATTAATACATCTCAATTATTTTGAGTAAAAGAAACCATGCTTAAAAAAAATGCATACTCACTGGTTGCATGTATGTAAAGTTTTATAAAATGTGACTGATCAATACTGACAGAAAGTAGATCCATGACTGCCTGGAGACAGGAGGAGAGGATTTATAGGTTTATTTGGTAGTAGTTTTATAGGTATATTTATGTCAGAAAAACCAAATTATACATTTTTAATATGTACAGTTTATTGCATGTTACTTACATTTCCATAAAACTTACAAAAGAAAAAAACTTGACATTCCTACATGTTTTTCCATTCAGAGTGTAGCTTCTATTGGCAATACTTTAAACAGTGTGCATCTTGCTGTGGAGACAATACAGAAAACTGTGGATGAACACAGAAAAACCATGGAATTACTGCAGAGTGATATGGTAAGGAAGTCTGTGAATGCTGCAGATAGGCAGCATCCCCTGCTTGCTCTTTGCTGTGTGAGAGTCATGCCACTAACTTTCCAGTGATTTGAACAGGACAAACTATGCACCTATTTAAAAGATCTGATATGTAGTATGTACTGATTGCTGTGCAGTCTTGAGCAGTTCAGTTAGAATTGAAAGCAGAGTAGTACAATGGCAAATGTAGTACCGCAGGAAATGATGATAGAACAGTGATTGAGAACAGAATGAGTAGAGTGGAAAATAGGAAAGACGAAAAAAAGAAGTGGAGGATTGTCTCTATTATGTTGTGCTACATAACAGACCACCTCAAAACAAGTTATGAGTTCTGACTGTTCTAAGCATCAAGAACTTAGGGCTCTTTTACTCCCAAGTGCTGAAAGTCCAAGGAAAGAGATGATCTGGAGATGCAAGGCCATATTGAATGTTTCCACCCCAGCCAGGCTCCATAGACTGCAGCTGTATGTGTGACCTCAGCCTAGGGAACAGGAGAAACACCCTCACCCAGCTGGCACATTCAACCCATAGAAGCATGTGAAATACCGAATTGTTACTTTAAGCCATAAAGTTTAGAGATAATTTCTTATGTAGCAACAGACAGCTAAGACAGAAGCAAAACCTTGTAGTGCCTAGGAATTGTTTTTAAACGTCTCTGGATCTCCTCATGTTACTCCAGATGTAAGCTAGCCACAGTCATTCAGACACCTTAATTAATCAGTGAGTAACAGCTTTGTGCAAGTTTTCTGAAGAGTAGTAAAGAATGGCACAGTCCTTTGCTATCTTTCTAGAAAGATGAGTTACATGTACAGGAAATCAGTATTATCTGAAGCACATAAAAGTTGCCTGTTGAGTAATTTCTAGACTTGACCCACATGTTCTTGCATTCAGAGTTATAAATTTAAACTGGCAAGTTTGTACCAAGGATAACTAAGCTCTGTAAGAGACCTCTAGGACAGAAGAATTTTCATTTTCTTCAGAACCAGTATTCCTGCTATTTAGTAGGGACTCATGCAGAAGGAAAAGCATTAACCTAAGGGTCCAGATACCTGGCTCTGGTTCCTTCTGCCACTCTGTAAGTCTATGACCTGTAACAATAATGACCCCTATGGCTCAGCAATTCTTTCTTCTAAGCATGCTCTCAAGTAATGAATCATTTTCTGAAATGCCTTTTCCCAGCTAAAAAATTCTTGCTTTTTAGAATCATAGGTTTTTCCTCCTTTTCTCTTTAATATTGCTTTGGTTTATTATAAAAGCAAGTTTGCTAAATGTTTAGGATTTCAGATTGCAAGGAAAACAATTTGTTTTTACCAATTACATTCTATTGCAATTAAATCTAGTTCTTTTAAACTCCCACGACTGCCAATAGTAATCCAAATACTGACACACTTTATACTAAGTTATAGTTAGAAACAGTGAAGGATTGAGACAAGCAGTTTTTCCCACTAATGCAGAAATATATATACAATGGAAGGATGGAAGTATTAACTTCCTTCTCTACAAAGAGAGACTAAAGTAATGGGGAAGGAATAGGAAAGAAAAGATGACCCTCCAACACAGATCTCTGCATGTCCTGCAGTGAAACACAAGTAACATGCATGATCAGTAGTTGCGTTCAATGCCTGGTCCCAGGGGTTAAGTGAACGGTTGCTCCTATGGTTTCAAAACCCTGTTTGACTAGTGAAAATGACAGTACTATCCCAAGTTCAGACTGAGTTGGTCATAGGGATATTCTAGTGATCCTTTAGTTTCTCTGGGCATCTGGGTTATAGGAAAAAAGAGAAATGTTTCTATTGAGATCATTCCATTAGAAAAGTACAAAAGGAGGTGCTTAGTTCCCTGGGATCATCTGAGCATTAGTGGTCCTGTCCATCCTTCAGGCTGGGTGTCCCCAAAAGTTTGTGGTGCCCCAAGGCCTAGCACAAGACTGGTCACACTGTAGGCTCATAGGGTACTTGTATTTAAATCTGTGGATGCTATGCACCATGGGGGAGAATTTTCCACGACCACCCTAGATGGTTCAGTAGACCTAGTAACTACTTCCTCCCTCTACTAACCTCCACCCATTTCAACAGAATCAGCACTTCTTGAAGGAAACCAATGGAAGCAACCAGATCATTCCAACACCTTCAGCTGCACCAGAACTTGACAACAAAACCCACAGGGAGAATCTTAAACAGGTACTTTGTGTCTTTGTGTACTGTGAGGTACACACGATGGGCCATGGAGGCAGCCTGAGGAGTCTGGGCTTACTGCTGTGGGACCGTGAGTGTTCATCTGTCTATTTGCCTGCCTGAGGGCCTAGCACCGAGAGACGTGTAGATATCTTGGGGTAGATATCCAAAAATCCACCCTGCCTCTTCTGTGACACTTCGCTTTTTTCTCTGCATGTCAGTCAATAGAGTAAATTCCTTTTCCCACCTTGAAATGTAGAGTGATTAGATTATACTGAAACTCTGTGAAAAATAGCAGTCTGGGCAAGTCAAAGGTGGATGGGTAGCAGAATGTTCCAGAGTGATGGCTATTTTGAACCATAATCATTCTAAGAATGTTAGGAGGCATATCCTTAAAAACTGTGACTTTCTAAAGTCTAAAGACAAAAGGCAAAAGAGAAGAAAAAAGGATATTGAGTTCAAAATCACATTAAAGAGAATAAAGGAAATCTTCACTAAGAAGAATTTCTGTCCTGAGTTTAATGCCCTTTATACCCTGTAGTCATCATTCCTTTTTAAGTAGCAATCAGTACTAGAGGATGTCAATAAAAATAATTGAAGCTTGTACTAAATAATGCACTACTTGTTATAGTTTTGTTACATGAGCCAATTCAGTAATTGGTATTGTTCCTAAGGTAGTTTTGTTCTGACAAATTGGGTTAATGGGACTTTCCGTTAATAACCCAGCAGGTTTTCATGCCAGCAAGTGAGGAAAATACTAGGTAATCAATTCCCTACATCTTCCCCTTTTTTGGACCACAGAGAATCATGTAGGTGTTCACTTCCCTCTTTCTCCTCCTATGTGTCTGAGGTCAAAAAACTCCAGAGGGAGTAAACTGAGAGCAATTTCGAGTATGAGCAATAAAGCAGAGACAGACAGTTGCCATTCACAACCAAAAGGAGTTTGCTTCAGTGACTCACACAATAATATTTGTTCGGTGCTACTGGCCTGCTTGCCTAACGTACATCTTTAGCTGGATTCTACAACTTGCTTTATTTCCACTCTAGGACATCCTGTACCTCCATAACTCTTTAGAGGAGGTAAATAGTGCCCTGATGCTGTACCAGAGACAGAGTGACCTTAAACTCATGGGAATGAATGAAACACTCAGTAATGTTACCCAGAGAGTCAACCTGATAGAAAGTGATATGGTTGCTCTGAGCAAGATAGAAAAAAAAGCAAACCTGACCTCCAGCATGGTAAGCTTCTCAGAATTTCATGGCATGATCTGTGTTTTGTCTGTAGCTTGGTGACATTCCACCACCTTTTGAGAATAGTCTTCTGGCACAGTTGAGAGGTTACATGTTTGTGTTATGTGTCATCTATGTCTCCTTTGATCCTGACATTAGTTCTGTGATGTAAATAGCACGGGCAGTGCCAGTCCAGATTTAGAAAGGGAGATACTGAGGGTTCAGACACTTGCCAAGGCCTTACCCCAAGTGGTTGGCAGAGATGACGGGTCTGCTAAGCTGTAATGGCCCGTTGAGGGGAAGGCTCCGACACATATTTCCAAGGGAGCATCTTCCGGACATTTTCTTTCTCAAGGTATTAGAAGTAGGAACAGTGACAATGACCATTATAAAAATCTTGCCATTTCTTTAAGCCTGAGTTTGGCTTTTAAATATACCCTACTTCTCTCTGCAAATTATCTGTGTATTATGTTAGGAAAGCTATTTAAACCAGATCGGGTCAGACCAGATGAACTTACAAGGTTATTGAGTCCAACCACCATTTTACTTAACAAGGAATCTAAATAACCTAATAAGTGGCCAACCCTGTAGTTTACTGGTTTTCACGGTCTTGTGAATAGAATATCTTTTTAAAATTACCTTCCATATATACATTACAGGGTATCCCAATGATTATTTTGAACAGCTTCAAGCCTCACCTTAAAGATTTCATACACAAGGCTGGGGATTTAGCTCAGTGTTCCAGCATCCGCCTGGCATGTGCAAGGTCCCAAGTTCGATTTCTGGTAACCACATACCACAGTGTTGGACCTGGTAGCTCATGTCTGTAATCTCAACATTCAGAAGCCAGAGGCAGGAGGATCTCTGTGAATTTGAGGCTCGCCTGGGGTACACAGTGAATTTGGCGTCAGCTGACCTACAAAACAAGACCCTGTCTTAGAAAACTAAAAAAAAAAGATCTTGTACACAAAGACACAGATATATATGTTTAAAAAGTAGAAATCAAATATAGGAAATTATACTATAAATTCAAGTAATCTCTAAAGCTGGAAACAAACCCAAAAAGAAAGCCAAACCCTGGCACATGGCAAGGAATATTTGAATTGGCTTTGCCGCGGAGAAGCCTTGGCAAGCTACCTAGACCTGGCTTTGAATGGTGGAATAGGAAGACCTGTTTCCCTTTTTTTTCTTCCTACTTTACAGGGGCATGTAATTTACTACAAAGCTGGAAAGATTAAAGAAACCCTAGTTTTAAAAGGCCTTTTGAACTCAGCTAAGCTAAGTAGGGGCTAGGAACCTAGAATTTGATGACTACTATGCCCTGAAAGTTTTCACTGTTTATTATGAAAACTTACCACCTCTGAACTCCCCTTACTGTCTCTGTCCTTTTTGTCTGATTTTTCTTCACAGAGAAAACTGTAATCATAGCCATATGTCCTATTGCTATTTCTAATGCCACCATGCCCAGTCTGGATCTGGATAGTTTTATTACTTTTAATACTTTAAAGTTTTAAAATATGTTATTGAAATTACCAGAGGCACCAGTTTCCATTTTCCATCTTTGTGGTCTTCTCCTTCTTTCTTCCCATTCTCCTACTCCTCTGTCATTTCCGTTGAAAATGATCTGAGAACCTCTAGGTAAGCTTGACCAGCTGAATGTGGTGGTACATGCCTCTAACTGGGGCACTCAGGAGGCTGACGCAAGTGAATCACTATGTAGTAAGACCTTGTCTCAAAAAAATCTTTTTTTTTTTTTAATTTTATTTTGAGACAGGGTTTTGCTTTGGAGATCAGACTGGCCCTGAGCTCAGCCTCCAACTCACATCACAGCAATCCTCCTGCCTCTGCCTCCCGAGTGCTGGGATTACAGGCCTGAGCCACCACGCCCAGCACTGTGGTATGTGGTACTGAATGCTGCTGGGCGTGAGTCTCCACACCCAGTATTATATGTGGTTACCGGGGAATCAAACCTGGGCCCTTGCGCTTGCAAGACAGGCGCCGGAACCACTAGCCAAATCCCTAACCCTTGTCTCAAAAAAATCTTAACCAGCTTGTTTAATGTACTAGATGTCAATCAACTTTCAATCATTGTCTTTAATACTTTCCTCTTTTTTTTTTTTTTGCCCTCTAAGATGGGTGACAGGGCTGCCACTCTGAAGCGAGAATCTTTGGATCAAGTAACCAACAGAACTAACATTATAACAACCCAAATCATAAAGGTAAATAACAGATGTCTTACCCAGAAGTAAAAATCAGTTTATGAATCAATTTTGATAAGTGCTACAAAGGAAAAGCAGGGTTAACAATAGTCAAGGAGGCTTCCTTCAGAAAATGACTTTCATTTAAGATAGTTATCTATACTAATGATGAGACAGATGCATAAATAATCTAAAGATTGTGTCTAACCTCATTTCCTGTGTTTAGATTGCAGTGTCAATACATTCCTAATCCATTTAAACTTTAGCCAGTTCCTTTTACCTCATATCTACTCAGTCATATTGTCAGTATAAAACAAGCAATCTGTAATATGCTTTGATATACCAGGAAAGAAAGTTTGATTGCAGTATTCCCTGGCTGGAATACCATTTAATATTGTAAGTCCTGGGCTAGGATAAAGGAGAAGCCAGGAAGGTTGTGACTGAGTGACTAAAATGTTATCTGATAGCGCACACTGCATTTGACAAAGCAGAGGAAATGACCTTGGATTAGAACCACTGAATGTGTGGCTTTTGATGTGATACTTTCTATCTTTATTTTCTCATACTTAGCAACTTTGTATTCGTTGTCCTGATAAAGTCATGTGTACTTAAGGTTTAATGCATCATAAGCTGGACTATTGAGTTTTCTAACTACTGCAAATATTTGTAGACATCGCATAGAGAATGACAATCACTTAAGAATGACATTCTTATTCTTAGAGAATGAGTGACAAATGGATAGTATTAGAAAAGTAGTGGTGATTTTGAGAGTAGTTCACATTTTAACAGTGAACACAATACTGGTGTGTATATTTGGCTAAATTTCTTGCCTTTGCTTTCAAACCTTGTATGTTTTTAACTGTCATCCTGGCATATCAGTCCATTTGTCTTATAAAATACAGTTTCTCCTTACCATTAATTCCTCAAGGGTTTAGTACCTAGTTTTCTTCACATATGTTCATATTGGAACTTCCTAAATAAACCAAGTGACCTACATATAGCAACTGTTAGAGTAGAAATAAAGACAGGAGAGAGACGAATAGATACATATTGAATAAAAGAAATATGAGACGAGCTCCTGTTCTAGTAAATATAGGATTAGGCCTTTTCACAGTAGTCTAAGCAGTTAGAAACTAGCCTCAGAGAAAACCAGACTCCTCTTCTTATAATTAAATGTTTTTTTTTTACGTGCCACTCATAAGCAGAGTCTAGGAAGGAAACTTTTTTATAAGGAAGTAAGACTTTGAATTAAAAATATCAGTATCTTCACATGAATACTTGCTACAGCAGTTGAATCCTCACCACAGTGGACAGGGAGGATTGGGGAGTATTTGTGAGTTCCACTGCTTTTTTCTTTTTCAGGTGGTAAAAGCATAGAACCCTGCCGTGGGGGATCCAGGCACAGGGTGATGTGAGAGATTCAGGGCAGTTATTTAGTTAATGTGAAATAGCTCCTAGAGAACAGTATCCTCCTCATTTAGGAAATGGGTATCTCACAGACACTTGAGCAAAGGAACATTTCCTTTACTGCTGACCACGCAGCCTCACACATCAGCCAAATGTTCACAGTGAATCAGATCATCTGAAGCATAATGTTCCCCTAAGGGTCCAGCTAAACAACCATCAACACCGAGCACCGAAGGTATCCCTAATATTTGCTGATTCATTCCTTCATTGCTTTTAGAAGAAACCTCCTGAAGGTCAAGCACTATGCTAAATAGGAACACAGTGAAGATTGAGGTAAATTTTACTTTACCTTGAATCTTCTTTGATCTTTGTTTTGGGCAGAAAGAAGATAGTTCAAATTCTCAGGTATCCAAGCTACGAGAGAAGCTGCAGCTGATCAGTGCCCTCACAAACAAACCTGAGAGCAACAGGCCTCCAGAGACCGCAGAGGAAGGTGAGCGCTGGGCTGGCTTCTGAATATTTCACGCAGGCGTGGGCAGCTGGCCTCCCACACAGGGAGCAGGGAAGGTGATCCAGCAGCACTGATCGAACCAAGTGCATGATGCCTGAGTGCACCGAGATGAAGCTGATGCTCTTTGCTTTCATTTAGAAAAAGCCCATTTTGTACATGATTTGTACTCGAGTCTATTAAGGGAGGAATGGGTAATGTTTAGCTCGAAATAGACTTCTCCATGCTGTCTGCATCCAATTATAAACAAAAACATTACTGTCATAGTGTATATTAAACTAGTTCTAAATGTTGTTTATGGGAATCTTTTTATTTCTATAAGTATATAAAATTTACTTAAAAATAAATATTAGTCCTCTAATATTAGTCTCTAATATAATGTTATCTTATTAACATATAATGATGGGCTTACTGGGTTGGAAGAGTACTCGGCTCTAAGTAAGGGATATAACTAATCATTATTAGCACATGCATTAACTTAGATTGATTTAGGATTGATAGATTCGTTATGAAGACATAACAAAGGCACTAGACTGTGTTGACCTTGACCCCTCCTCCTAGAAGCAATACAGCTACCTTGAATTCTTTTGGGTAGCAAAGAGAACTACAGTAGGAGATCGTGTTTTAACACAATGCTGCATAATCTTACAGTAGCACTCTTTTAGCATCAGCTTGTCTGACAGCACGTTACCGCAGACCAGACTTAATGCACATCTCGCAGGATGTCAAATGATCTTCACTATCCAAACGTTATGTTGGCACTTGGTAGTTTAAACTGTTACCACCTACTGATGTACAATACTGACTTGTACTACAGCTTGAGTATGCCTTATCCAAAATATCTAGGACTGAAAGTATGTTAGATTTCAGATGTCTTCTAATATTGAAATATATCCACATACATAATGAGATGTCTGAGATAGTACTCAAGTCTAAACATGAAATTGATTTGTTTTTTATATACCTACATACATAGCCTGATGATAATTTTATATAGTATATAGGGTAGCTTCATTTTGACTATAATCCATCACATAAGGATGTATGTGAAATTTTCCTTTTATGTCATGTTGGTACTTAAAAAGTTCAGATTTTGGAGCATTTCAGCTTTCAAACTTTTAAATAAGGGATGCTAAACTTATATAGCATATTCTAATGGGATTGCCTCTTCAAACCTGAATGTACTATTTGTTTATCTTCACTTACCCACAAGGATATATTTTAATCCAAGTCTTTAATTTTATATAATTATGGGGCTGGGGATTTAGCTCAGTGGTTCCAGTGCCTGCTTCACAAGTGCAGGGTCCCAAATTTGATCCCTGGTACACACACACACACACACACACACACACAATTATATAGCTATGCTACTTAATTCTCAACTATTTCTCATTATATTCATATGCAGTTGCCTTAGAAGTTAACTTTTAATACTAGCTTAATTTGGTGTTAGATTTGAATATACTAAAAGTATATGTGTTTGTTACAGAGCAAGTTCAGAGTTTCACATCAAAGCCATCCTCATTGCCAAAATTTTCACCCTTTCTTGGAGACCAAATTGAGCATGCTGCCCAACTAAGACCCATCTCCTTACCAGGAATTTCTAGCATTGAAGGTAAATTAGTATACTGTGGGATTAAGGTGGAAATGTTCAAAATAATAACTTTTTAATGTTTTTAACTTATGAAAAGATTGTATCTAACATTTACTGAATACTTCTTGCACCATGTTCTATTAACTAACCATCCTGTGAATATAAGTATTCCTCTGTTATACCCATTTTTCTGATAGGAAAATGCCTAAGGTCAAATAGCAACTCATTGGTTGAGCAGAATTCAGTCTGAGACTGACTGTCACAAAAGCTTGGCACTCCTAATCAGTGAACCATCTTATCTCTGTTACTGTTCTTTAGGCTCATCATTCGTTCCTGAGTGCCTCATTAGGCTATATGCAAAGCTATAACAGTACAGTGTGAGATACAGTCTTGAATTTTTTCCTCAAGGATATTAGTCTAGTGTAGAAAGCAAAAACAATATTGTGAAAAAAAAAAAAAAGAAAAACAATATTGTGATATTAGCAAAATAGAATAAAAATTGGCCCTGCTTCTCTAGTCCAAAAATGAGAGGCCCTTTTGCTGACAATCAGCAAAATAAACATTAGTAGGAAGGATATGATTCACAGAAAAAATGTTTTCATTGTTTCTAATAGTGCCCTCTATTCTCTGCAATGTTGAGACTTCCTGATTTTGCATTTGCTAACTGCCTGCAAAAAAAAAAATCACACATCCCTGTCTACCTTTCTTTCTCTGGCTCTTCACCTTAGCCCAGATACCATTTTAAATTACCTGGCAGGACTGAAGTAGGCTTCTCTCGTGTGCTGTTACATTTTATGCTTGCCCCTCTTTAGCATTTGTCACTCTGTAAATCCTTGAGAGATAGAAAATTTAACTTCCTTATTTGAGGTTTATGTCCTGATCACACCCAGACTAGCACAGTGCCTGGTATACATGAATGTTAAATAAATAAATGAGCTACCAACAGACTGCAATAAATGGTTGAAACATAAAATAGGCAAGATTTATATCACCATCTAAATGTAATTACTTTTTTTCCCTATCTCTGATTTTTTTTTCTCTTATGTTCTCTGGGTAAAGAAGAATATTGTATTCGAAGGCAACACAAATTGCCTCCTCCCCCTTTTTATTATTACATCAAGAATTGATAGAATTGAATGGAGAAGTACTATTAGATTAAGCAATAGCAGTCAACATTTGCACTTCAGATCTTACCACAGGGCTCGGGCACTTTTGCAATGAACTAAATCAGCAATCATTTTTATTTGAATCTTTCTATAAAGTATTGTATAAATTAATGCATGGAAAATATTAGCCTTTTGGCAGGCATTGGGAAGAAGCATCACCACCTGCTTTTCTGGTTTTCCTTAGCTTTTGCAGTTTTACTCGCTGCAATGCTGGGTCTTTGTAGTGAGAGTCGAGTCCTGTTCAGAAGGTGTTTACAAGAGCTTGTTGATAGACTGAAACTACTTTCCCTCCCATGAAGCCATTTTTGTTCTTCCTGAGTATCAAGGAGGAAGAAACTCACTGGATCCTGAGTGAAAGAAGAAAGGAAAAGAATTTAGGAAGATTTTTTTTTTTAAAGAAACATAGGCTATACTGCCCTGCAGTATTAGATACTAAATCTCCTTTATAATTATGGGGATAAACTCAAGTCCTTTTTAAATGTTATAGGCTATTGATAGAAACTGTCTAGTCCTACTAAATGAAATATTGCCTCAGGAATAAAAATGATACAAGTCAACTGGTAGTACTGCTCTCTCTTATCTACAAATTTTTCAAACTATATTGAGAGTGGGAGAAAGTATAGCTCTCTACTTTTTAAGAATTGGGATATAATTCATATACCATAATATTCTTTCAAAATGTATAATTGACCGGCGCCTGCTTTGCAAGCAGAAGGGCTGGGGTTCATAATCCCAGGTAACCACATACAACAATGCTGGGCATGGTGACTCACGCACACCAGCAATCAATACCACAGCCAGGCATGGTGGCTCACCCTGTACTCCCAGCACCTGAGAGGTAGAGGCAGGAGGATTGCTGAGTTCAAGGCTGAGTTCAAGACCAGTCTGAACTACAAAGCAAGACCCTGTCTCAAAAAATTTTTTTAAAAAATGTATAATTGAGTGTTTTTTTTAGTATACTCACACCATAAGTTGGACAAATGTCACCAGTATCTAGTTTCATATTTGCATCACCCCAGTACAAAACTCTACCCTTTAACTGGGCATGGTGGTGCATGCCTATGATCTTAGCACTTGGGAGACTGAAGCAGAAGAATTCCTATGAATTCAAGGCCAGCCTGGACCACAGAGTTCAAGGTGGATCTGAGCTACATATCAAGATCCTATCTTAAGAAACCAAAAGAAAAATAGAACTCTGCCCATTAAAAGTCACTCCCCAATTTCTTCTATCCCTAGCCTCTAGCAACCACTGTCCTTATGGATTTGCCTTTTGGAGATGTTTCATATAAATGAATCAGACAGGATGTGAACTTGAGTGTACATCTTTTAGCATAGTGTCTTCATGGCCTATTCATGTTTTGGATGAATAATATTCCATTGTAGGGACATACTATATTTTATTCATCCATTCCTCAGTTGAATATTTATATTGTTTCCGCTTTGAGGCTATTAGGAACAATAGCCCATGAACATTAGTGTGCAGGTTTTTATATAGATGTTTGTTTCCATCTCCTTTGAGTATATATCTAGCAATAAAATTGTTGGGTCCTATTATATCTCTTAACTTTTTGAGGAACTGCCAAGGTATTTTTCAAAGTAGCTGCACCATTTTACCTTCTCATCGCCAATTAAAAATATCAATCCAGGGGGCCGGGGAGTTAGCTCAGTGGTTCTGGCGCCTGTCTCGCAAGCGCAAGGACCCGGGTTTGATTCCCCGGTAACCACATAACAATACTGGGTGTGGAGACCCACACCCAGCAGCAACCAGTACCACACACCACAGTGCCAGGCGTGGTGGCTCACGCCTGTAATCCCAGCACTCGGGAGGCAGAGGCAGGAGGATTGTGATGTGAGTTTGAGGCTGAGCTCAGGGCCAGCCTGAACCACAAAGCGAGACCCTGTCTCCAAAAAAAAAAAAATCAATCCACTTTGTCTACATCCTCACCAAGTTTTTCAAGAAGAAATGGTATTTCATCATAATCTTGAATCCCTGCTTCTTGATCTGCTTAATTTCTGGATTCGAGTGACACTGCCCCACATTAGAAAGAGTAGCAGACTAAGTAAAATAAGAAAACATACTCTGGTCTATATCTAGTTATTTAAGAGTTATATGACCTTCAGCAAGTTAATTTCTTTTGAGCTTTGGCTTTCCTATCTAAATTCAGAAAACCATGAGTCTTGGTTGGGAGTCTTTTATAGACTTCCAGGAAATTCCTCCAATTTCTATTCAGCCATCTAGTGAAAAATCTTACAATATGTCATAGTGTTTTTTACAGGCTAGCTCTTACAAATGGGCCTCTGCATCGCTTCCCATGCTTTCAGCTTAGAATAAAATCTGGAAAACCTAAACAGAAGGCCCTGAACACAGAGAGCAAGCCAGTCTGAGAATGTCTCCCATGATTGTCTGGCACTTGTTCTATTTGCTAAGAACAATGTGATGCAGTATTCTCATTCTCAAAGGATCAAAAATCAGTCTTTCTAAATTAGATCCAAAATGTTGCCTTTGTAAAAAAAAAAAAAAAATCTGCAAAGCAGCTTTTCATTTAGTTCTTCAAATTCACTTGAGGCTACTTTTAACTAAATTTAGCTTTATGAATAGACATATACATCTTTTGTAATTTCTTTTTGACAGATCTTCAGGATTTATTCCACAAGACTGGCCAGGATGTGGATGGGAAGCTGACCTACCAGGAAATCTGGAACTCCCTTGGTTCTGCTATACCAGAACCAGAGAAATTGAGAGCATTTGATTCCAATGGAGATGGGAGATATTCATTTCTAGAGCTAAGAGTAGCTTTAGGTGTCTAACTGTATCAGGCAAATTTTGAAAATAGACATACTCTGGACAATTTAAAATCTACTTGCCTAACAAAAACAGCTCTTGTACTTACCCATCAGCCCTCCGATCCTCCAGACTACTGTAGCAGACATATTGCCACCTTTTAACTTGTTTGAAAAAGCTATATAAAAAGTTATATTTTTAAGAAAGAAAAGCATTTTACTTATAATAAATACAGTGTTCAGAACTTTATGATTTCCAGAAGGTAGTAAGATATTACATTTTAAATTGCTAGGGGAAAAAAAAATAAAGCCCTCTTTTTCTCTGTTTCCTTTTTTTTGTTTGTTTGGTTTTTGGGGGTTTTTTTGAGGGAAGGAGACTTATCTTTTAAAACTGGAAAATGTGTATATAGAGAGAATAAGCCACCTTTTATATTTCATATAAATTTGCCTTAAATTAGCTGCACTTTACGGAGATTCAGAAAATGTCTTTTCTTTAAAAGATAAGCCTTTTCTGATTGTAAATATTTAAAATGAGTGGAAGATTGTGCATATTGTGTGGAAAGTAGGAAAAAATGGTTTTGAATGGGATGTGAACAATAGCTTATTAAAAATCACTAATCTGGGCTGAGTATCTAGCTCAATGGCACCACCGCCAGCCTTGCAAGTGCAAGGTCGTGATTTTGACCCCCCAGTACTGAAAAGAATAATAAAAACTCACTAATTTGATCTGGATAATCACTGAAACTGTTCACATCTCCTTACAGAAACCTTCAAAATTCCTGGTGCTGCCGTGGGGTTTGACATATACAGTAAGGGCATGGACACTGGGGACAGTGCCAGCCCCAGGCTCAGTAGAGTTGTTGAGCACTTTTCTTGTTTTCAAATTCTCCTTCAGGGTTTATGAGCATAAAAAGTTATCCAGTGGGGAGGTACAGCACCCTCTCCCCTCCCAAGCAAGGTAAATTGTCTTCTCCTACCCACCCTACTACTTGAGTCTATCTGAAGGCTATAATTGTAGCCAGGTATAGTGGCCCACAACTGTACTCCTAGCACTTGGGAGGCCGAGGCAGGATTACCATGAGTTGAGACCAGTCTGGACTATCTAGTGAGATCCTATCTTTAAAACAAACAAACAAAAAGTTGTAGCTGGCTCCTTCCTTCAGTACTATCTTCATTCTAAATGGCAGTCACTGTCAGATTGACCATCCAGAGCATTAGAGGAAAGCTGTGCTTCTGATTTTGACCCAGAAAACCCCATACCCCTTGGGATTTTAAAAAAGAAGCTGATATATTTCTTGGTAGGATGACTAAGGCCCAAAAAATAAAATGAAACCTGAAATTTTATTCAAGTTCCCTTAAAATTTCCAGGTCTATCACAGGCAGAACTGGAGCAAGAGTCATCACATGATGGTAGCAAATTTTTTTCAAATCTAACAGAAGCAAGTACCATATTTTTCCCTTTAAATCTCTGTGTAAACCTGCCACAGGAAGGCCATGGACTGGAAGGAGCAATACCTTCATGTCACCTTATGCAGACTTGAACTTGCTATGTTATTCCTAGAAGCAGTCTGAGTAACACAAAAGGGAAACTTTACGGAACTGAACTTTGATATAGCTAACTCAAAGAGAAGCTAGAGAGGCTATCAGAGCAGACTTCTTTAGTAATATCATTCCCATTTAACTTTGTCCAAGTTGCCCTGTCTTCCATGGAGGTAATCTAGAATGCTTAAACATTTAAATGCAATTTTTTCTTTATATTACATTCAATTTGGTGTTGACTAACCTTAAATTCTTTCTAGAAGTCTTAAAATTTAAAGCAACATGAAATTTTTTTTCCCGTAAATGTGTCTGCTTATCTCATTATGACTTTATGTTTCTTAACATTTCTCTTGCCCATCTATTTCAATTTCTTGGAAGAATTAGTTTAAAATTAGCCTGGCATGTTAGGTGACTTGAAGATAACTCTTGCTCCTCTGGCTGGCTTCCACACCCCCTTTCTTTTTCAATATATACATCCTTACAGATTTTGTAATAACCAATAAAATTCTAGCAATAAATTAACTTATACTGCTGTATTTGTATATATTGTACCATAAATAGTATGTCTTTCTGGAAGGTATTTTTTTGAAAACTGATTTATATGAAGTATACTTGAGGGTAATGTAGCTTGTCCTTTTTAGTTTCAAGTTCTTATTCAAGGCAGATACTTCAAGGACACTTTAACTCTTTGTGGTATGTACTTTTGTTTTGCATTCAGTAGTTATCTGTGGAGGTTTTGTAGGATTTCTTGGTTTTCAGTTTTTAGTTTCTCTTATAAAATCCCACCTCAAGCCTGTCTCCCAGCATCACCCCCGAGCCACGGTGATGCCATTCCCTCCCCTACCAAGCCTTCCATAGGTATCCATGCTGCCCTTAGGCTTTTGTCATCCTGTCTGAGAAACTACCATGTCTCCTGGACAGAGGTAGGTATATAGATTGCCTTGTTTAGAGTTGAGCAGACACCCTGACTTAAGAACCCCAGAAGCCCACCACTCAGTGTTAATTAGGGATTTTCATTTTTATGTTGTCCTAATTAAACCTGTGTCTTGTCAGCTATAGTCAGGCCTCACCTGTCACACCTCAGCTCTGAGAGAAAGATTGAGTCGTGGTGTTGAGTCTCGCTCTGGTGAATCCTTTTACCTTTTCAGTCTGGCAGTTGCTATGCCTCTCTAGTGTCCCAAAACACTGCTCCTTGATCCTTTTGTTCTGTGGCCTTGTGCTATCCTGCATAATGTTTACTTAGAGAGGCTCCCTGTAAGTCAAAAGAGGCAAACAGCAGGATAGAAAGGGAAATGGAAGGAAGAAAGTACTGGCTTCATGATGACTGCAGTGTTGTCTGAAGGCCAGGAGGTGCCTGATGCTCAGGGATGGGTCTGCTCACCAAGGCAGAGGAGTGGACGCCTCTCCCCTGCTTTGGCTGTTTTCCCTTCCTTGCGCCTTTCTTTCTCTGCAGCTGCTGGTCATAACCCCGTCAGCCCCTGCTTTCTGGTCCTGCTGGTCACAGCTGAGGATTTTGACTGTAATGGGCTCATACTCTTAATAGCCTGTTGAGTTGTTTGTAGTGACAGCTTTTGTTCACTGTACACCTCATTGGCTTGCTTGTCAACACCAGCTAAATGTGTGGTACCTTCTTTCATAGCCAAATCAGAACACATTTGGGAATTCCTGAAACTTTATAGAGCGTGTATTTGTTATAAGAGCCTAACCTACCTTTTTGTTTTTTCATATTAAGAAGTATAAATCTACTTTGCTTTAGTGAAGTTATTTTGGTAATGCATAAGTAATTCTGGTTTTGTTTAGAATGAATTCAAGGTTTCCATAACTTGATTCAAGCTTTGCTTATTTCATACTAATAATACAGCCATTTTTATTTGTCTAAATAAAATATTTCTTTTTTCTCTGTGTCTGAATAAAGCCTCCTCCCTACCCAATTATCAAGAAGGAAAACCTGCATTGTTCTCTGTTATTTGGACTCTCTTCTGTTTGAAAGCAAGAAGTAACAGGTGTTGGGTACAAAGTAATTTTTAAGAAGTGCAGAAGGACTGCCTCAAGAATTTGGCCTGAAGAAGTGAAGGCTGCAGGGCTTAGGTTTATGTCTGGGGAGTGGGAAGGAGCAGGAAAGGGAAGAGTGAGCCCCTGACCTCCAGGTAGGCCTGTTTTATATTTAGAGATTCAATACAATAGCAAGTCTGCAAGAAAAAGGCTTTAATTGGATTGCAGAGAGAGGCCATATGATAGGGTTGGGCCTTTTTCATGAAAACAACTAACTTTAAGTGCATAGTGTGTTCTAGGAACACACACACATTGAGTGGCTCTTCTCCGGGAAGTCTCTATTTAGATTATTTAAACATGATTAAAGGCTTTGCTCATTCCCAAAGTAAAAGGAGAAATGTATATTCTATGACAGAACCAACTTTCTTCTCTTTTTTTTTTTTTAGGTTTTTTTTGAGACAGGGTCTCGCTTTGTGGTTCAGGCTGGCCCTGAGCTCAGCCTCAAACTCACATCACAATCCTCCTGCCTCTGCCTCCCGAGTGCTGGGATTACAGGCGTGAGCCACCACGCCTGGCACTGTGGTGTGTGGTACTGGTTGCTGCTGGGTGTGGGTCTCCACACCCAGTATTGTTATGTGGTTACCGGGGAATCGAACCCGGGTCCTTGCACTTGCAAGACAGGCGCCGGAACCACTGAGCTAACTCCTCGGCCCCCAACTTTCTTCTCTTTAAACAAGCGCTAAATAGATAGTATTATCTTTGTCTTTGTAGGACTATTTTCATAAGATACAAGAATTAATAATATTCCTTTAAAGCAGATTTTAACTTATGGAAGGCTATGGAGCTCTGAGAAAAATAAACAGTGTGTACTTCTGCACATAATTGTACTCAGTCCAAGCCAAATTGTGTAGTCCAAATTGTTGACACCCTCCAAACACTGAAGCATTCACCAAGTGTACTCTAATGATACAGGGTTAGGAAGGAGATAACAGGATGGGGTGAAAAGGTCAGGAACTTGGACCCCAGGCAGATGTAAATCAGAGCTGGCTCGACAGCATCCAAATTATGTACCATACATACCCTTGGAACTTGTGTTTTCATCTGTAAAGGGAGGCTCTTGATAGCCATGTGGCAGTATCCTGTGAGTCTTAGAAATAATGTACAGAGATGATCATCTACAAATCCATACGTCATAGATCCCAGCTGCTCAAGCCCTTAGTGCCCTTGGCTCACAGGTCTCATCAAGACTTGTTTGGCCACTGGCATAGCCACTTTGGACCTCCATAACTGTGTCCTAGAAAGCAGCAGTGTCTTTGGGGGCCTAGCCCAGAACCTAGCACATATGTTGGGGCTTAAATATTGGAGAAGAAATAGCAAGGTCTTCTACAAGTCCTGGTTCAGTGTGTCTCCCCACACCACCTTTGTATTTGGTGTGACCTTGCAACTTAGTTTGCACAGTCCCCTATTCCTGGGCCAAAAAGAGGAAAGACTATTCTAACAGCACATAAGACACAAGACTGCCTTGAACTTTTTTTTTTAATCCTCAAAATGTGGCATCCAGGTGGGCTCTTGCCCCTGTATCAACACCACCTCCCTACAGTTAGCTCCTTTTTCTGTTCTGCCCCAGGTAGCTGCAGTTTCCACCCTCAGTGAGAGGAGGCTAGACTTCTGCAGCAAAGGGTTTGTCAGTGAAGCTCTTCAGCCCATGGGCCAGTGTGGGGAGGGATTGGAAACAGACGTTTCTTTCAGGATGCTTGGCCAAAGGGTAGGAGACAGAGTGGTTCAGGATGGGAGGCAGGCTGCAGAGCTTCAGTGTACAAGGTGCCTCTTGAAAGATGAGGACCGGGAGTGGGGAGCTGGACTGGGGCTGCACCGCTAGGGAGGACGCAGGCGGCTGTGGTGCCAGCAGAGTCGGTTGCAGAGGATTGGGGGCATCCATCTTGGGGTTGCTGTGTTGGGCAGGGTGGTTCCTGCCTTCAGGGGTATCCAGCTTGCAGGAAGGATCTGGATTCTGCACTTCAGCCTCAGGCTTGGCAACAGCAGGGAGGGGGCCCATGTTGATGCTTACACTCATGCCATAGTCCCGATGCTTATTGATCCAGTATAACAGTGGGCTGTAGGTGAACCTAGAGGCTCTCATAACCTCAACCCACTTCTGGGCACGCGCTTCCCGCCACGTATTCTTCTTCCAGTGCAGATAGATGATGCAGCTGCCCGTTAGCAAAGAACACAGCCCCAGGAGTCCAAAGTACAGTGACACCCACACTATAGCAGTAAGAAAAAACATAAAAAGAGGCAGGCTAGCTGACAGCTCTAGCTTAGAGTCTGAGCTGCTTCTCAGTCCTCTCCTAGACCCACTCACCAATCACTACTTCCCCTGAATTCTCCAGCCCTTCCCTTCTTCCTCATAGACTTGCCACATCATTTATCAGTCACAGCTGGATCTCCAGGGAGCCTGAGGCCATTGTACCCCTGCCTGGGTTCAGTCAGGGCTCTGGGCTCGAAGCCAAGGGCCCACCTAATCCACAGCACTGAGAAGCCTCAGTAAGGCCAAGGACGTTAAATTCCTCAGCTGACAGGGACACCAGTGTCTCTCTCACACTAGTGTCTCTGTGGTTGGCCAGAGCATGGTCTCTGCCTTCAAAAATCCTAGGCCTCTTAGGAGACTACCTTTTAACTATTTAGCACTCCAAGTGGGCACCACCACCTCAGCAGGGCAAAGGATCTTTCCTGAGGGTTTATCCCCATGCCCAAGGGCAGAAGCCCAAGGGCAGGAATTAGAGGGGCACTTACTGCCAGAGAAGCTCAGGTCCTGTTGGGAATTCATAACGTTTAGCCTTGGCTCCTGGCCTATGGCTGTTGGAATTGGGAACTCACCCACTCATCTCTCCGCCAATGAGAATCTTCAGAAGGCTCAAGACCCATTGTTCCCTAAAGGAGAAGTTACCAGGTTCTGAGCACTGAGCATTCCAGGGCTGGTGCTTGGGAAGCAGTCCTGAGTTAATGGAACAATGGTACTCCATCCAGTGGCCCCTTATGGGCATGGTATATGTCCATTACTTCTGTCAGAGACTGGTCCACTGCACAATTGTCTCCCCACAGGTTCTAGTTTGGCTTCTTGGCATCATTTAATTATTCTCATCTTTACAGTTCCCCAGTGTGTAGTTTGGGAAACTGTAGCAGTTTCCTCAGGGTCCACCTCCTTTGGCTTTTCTCCTGTGTCACTGGACCCTACTTTTCAGTCTTCTTTCCTGGTTTCTCCCCTTTTGCCCGATCTCTAAATGTTGGCATGCCCCAGGGCTTTGTCCTTAGCATTCTAGCTACATATACCCCTTAGTGAATTCATCCACACTTACGACTTTAAATATCTCATGTTGTATCTCTAGCTGGAACATACCTCAGAGTCTCATTTGCCCAACAGCGATGGTTGACATCACTCCTTGTCAGTCTGTTATCACAAGCTAACACGTCCAAAACAAACTCCTATATCCCTTCTCCAAAATCTCGTCTACCTGCCCCGGTCCTGCTCTCTAGGTAGCAACTCTGTCTTTCCAAAGAGACAGAGGTCAAACACCTGCATGTCATCCTTGACTCCTTTCATTCTATCACACATTCATTCAGCAAAAAATTTGACACCTTCAAAATATATTCAAAATCTGACTGCTTTTCCATAACTATAATTTTAGTCCCTTGGATCAGTAATCTCCACATACAATAACCAATCATCTTGTTTGTCCAGGACTTGAGGAAGTTCTCAGGACATGGACTCTCAGTGCTAAAACCAAGAAAGTCCAAGTTCAATAAAGGAGGACTCTCTTGGTTTCAACATTGAAAGTGCTAACTACATGAAGTACGTACACTTAGGGAGTGGTAAGAGGATAAAATAGAGGTTGATATTATGGATTCTGTATTTTTTTTTTTTTTTAGGTTTTTTGAGATAGGGTCTCGCTTTTGTGGTTCAGGCTGGCCCTGAGCTCAGCCTCAAAGTCACATCACAGCAATCCTCCTGCCTCTGCCCCCCGAGTGCTGGGATTACAGGCGTGAGCTACCACCCCCGGCACTGTGGTATGTGGTTCTGATTGCTACTGGGGTGAGTCTCCACACCCAGTATGGTATGTGGTTTCCGGGGATCAAACTCGGGTCCTTGCGCTTGGAAGACAGGTGCCGGAACCACTGAGCTAACTCCCCGGCCCTGAATTCTGTATTTTTACACTGGTATTTAAGTGTCTTCATTTTTTTAGATTTAATTTTCTAAGGGAAAAATGTAAATCAAGAAAAGAAGACATCGTAGGTGAGCAAGAACAAATTAGACACTCTTGGGAGAGCTTCCATCCTTGCTCCACATATCCTAAATTCCACCAGCAGAGAGAATGATCTTTTTAAAAGCAGAATATGTCACTTTTCTGCTTAAAAATTACAATGACTTCCAATCTCGCATAGATTAAAAACCAGTCTTTAAAGACTGTGTAATCTGTGTGATCCAAAGTCCTGAGCAGACCAGCTAACCCCGACACTTCCTTAGTCTTACTTCTGCCATTCTCCTCACTCATCCAGAAACAGTGACTGCCTTGCGTTTCCCTAAGCAGGATAAGCAGACGTTCCTGAACTGGGGCCGTTGCATTTGCAGTTCGCCTTAACTGGAAGGCTTTTCCCCCAAATATCCATACAGAGCATTCCTTCATTTCCTTCAGGTCTCTGCTTGAGTGTCTCCTTACTTAATATCCCTCTTACCCCGCTTCGCTTTCCTGCATATCTCTCACTCCAATAGAAACTAATCTCCATGAGCTACTGTAAAAAGTGATCTAAGAATCTTATACTGATAACTGCCATTAAGATAATAGTGTAAAAGTAATAGGACATAATTAGGGTAAAAAATGGACCATGGAGTGGCTCATCAGGAAAAGTTCTTTTAAGGTGCTGATGTGTATACTGAGCCCTAAATGTCTTTTATTCTATCACACATTCATGTGATAGATGAAAACGAGGTATTTGTGTGCAAATCCAAGCAGGGAAACCACAAGTGCAAGACACAGGGAAGCACACTTGGAATTTGCGATCTTCCCTCTGGCTGCTTCTAGAACCCGGCGAGTTTACGCCTCCGTGAGTGTGGATTGGACTAAACAGTTGGAGGCTCCTCCCTGCCTCAGGAGGGTCGAGTGAGGCCCTCACAAAGACTTATACGCAAGGCAAACTGATGACTCCCCTTAGAGGGTCCACTCTTGGTGGCAGCAGATGAGCCACAGAAATGGTGGTGTTATCGTTGCCGATCTCAGAAGTTCACACACCTGGTTCAGAAGTGAAGATGGAGATATTTGGGTTAAAAGGAAGAGATCGTTCCAAGGATCAAAGGAAGCCTGAAGAAAGACGGCTCCTGGTGTCTCCAGAGAGAAGCGTTTCGTTTCAATCGCTTCCCGGTTAGATGTCAAGAAATCGAGGAAACGCACTGGAAGCAGCTGGCATCTTGAAATGAGCTCAACTTGGGCAGAACTCAGACAAATCACTCTGACTCTCATAATGTTTCCTCATCTGTTAAATGAAGTGATATCTGCTTCATAAGACAGGAAGCCGATGGTAAACAGTAAACAGATGCTGTGGTAGTGTTGAGGACTGGTGAACCAGGCTTTAGTACAGAAGGATGGATGGCTCCTACTGGCGCCAAAAGCATTTACAAAGGAGGAGGCTCGGTGGGGACCGAAGCCTCGACCTGGCTTTGCAGAGGACGCTTGGCGCGCAGAGGCTGCCGGTCCCGAGGGGAGGACGTGGTGCCGGTGGTGCAGGCGGCTCCAGCAGCCCCGCGTTGCACAACGGCCGAGGAGCTCACGTCCCGCCCCCGCCACCAACCCCCAGCTCCCCTTGCTCCCCTCGCCCCTCGCTCCTTGCGCCCGGAACCTCGGGCGTGCGGAACCTCGGTGGCGGAGCGCTTGTGCCGCAGACCCGGAGCGCGATGGCGCAGGCACCAGGGCCAGGGGCTGTAGCCGACTCGCCTGAGGAAGAGGTGGGGGAGGCGGGGTCGGCAATGGCGGCCGTCTCGGCGGCTGCGGGAGGCGCGGGCCCGGCCGTCCTGCAAGTGGCTGGCCTCTACCGAGGCCTCTGCACGGTGCGCAGTCGAACCCTGGGCCTGGGGTTGGTTTCGCCTGCGCAGCTGCGTGTATTCCCTGTGCGCCGCGGCTCCGGCCAGGCCTCGGGGAGCGCAGAGGGCGGCGGGGTCGGGGCCGAGCTGGAGGCCAACCCCTTCTACCGCCGCTACCGGGACAAGATCCAGCAGCTGCGCAGGTGCGGCCCGGCCGGCTGGTGGGGAGCCGGGAGGGAAGGGCGGGCGGCGCGCGGCCCGAGCTTCCGGGCCTGAAGGCAGCCCAGCGCGGTGGGGACTGGAGCTGTCCCCGCGCACTGTTGCTGTGTCGAGTCTCAGAGAGGGTCGGCCAGCTGCCTACGATCACACAGCCGGTCAGTCTCTCCGGAGCCCTGGCTCTCCCCACGGTTGTCTTTGTGATTTAATTTTCAAAATGCTAAGGTGTACTTTTTGACAGCCCTGGGAGGCAGACATGTCCCCATTATAGAAATGGGAGATGAAGTCTTCCACAGAAGGGTCTTAACTTGCTCAGGATCACATATTAAGCCAAGGTGTGGCCCCAGAGCTCTTCCCGGGTTTATAACGTAGAGACCTGCCTGCGAGAAAGTAGATTGGGGGGGTGAGAGACTGCCGCAGAGACTGTCACCAGGGGAAACTGAAGATGAGGACTTGCCGAAGGTCACACAACTGATTGGAATTTGGCCCAATTCAGAGTTGCCAACACTGCTCCTCACCTTCCAGAGACAAAGATACAGAGATCAGTTTTAAACCCTCTACCTCAGTCCATCTCACTGCGACTGTGATGATTCTCCTCATTTTTTGAGGCAATGATGAAATAAATGAATGAGTACCTTGGTTCTCCTTTCAACAAGATTTAGATAGTCTCAAGTTATTGTCATTTTTTAGCTCTTTGCTTGGCCTATCACTCCATCCCTTTCTTTTAGATCCATTTTACACAGAGACATCTCTAGCCCATTCATTCTTACTTATGAACAAATAACGATTTTGCTCTCCTCTACAGGATCATCCCCATCAGCATTCACACACACTGTTAGCTCTTGAAGACAGAGCTTTCCAACCCACCATTGGCTTCTGCATAGCACCCAATTTTCTTAATGTTTCACACAACGCTCTCATACCTTAGTTTCCTCCAGTCTGTCTAGCTTTATCTCTTACCAGAATTTCTTTTGAGTATTCTAGGGAAACAAAAAAGTTGGAGAATTTGGGTAGGATGTTCTGGGCAAGGGGAACAGTAACATAGTCAAAAGATCAGCAACATGAAACCACCAGACATATCAGGATGTTTGGACAAATTTTCATCATGATACCTGTAGTACTCTCATGTACTTATTAACATGGCTGGCTCAGTCACTAGATAGTAAACTCTTTGAGGTAGGGATTCTGTCTTATTTGTTTCTGTATTCCCAGAGCCCATCAAGAGCTCCCACCCAGTCCATCTAGAGGGAAAGAAGACCAGCTATTTACATGACAGTGAATAGAATGGTATTTGATGCTACCTCCAAAAAGGAATTTTATGGAAGAGGGGCTTCCTATAATGCCTTAACTCAGTCTACCAGACCGGTAACCAAGATGTCTGGATCATATCAAACTCTCCGTGACACTGGGTCTCACAGCCAAGAAACCAGAGTCTGTGGATGATGTATCATCACCAAAGCATACAAAGCCGAATATCCCATTGCTAGCTACAAACTCTGAAGAATTCTTTCTATTTGTTTTTGAAACAGGGTCTCACTATATGCTAAGCTGGCCTCAGACTTAAAAGTCTTCATGCCCCAGCTTTCCAAATGCTGGGATTACAGGCATGTGCCATGCCACCATGCCTAGTCTGAAGGATTTTTAACAAGGATGGCAGCCCCAAGTTTGAGTTTGAAAACTAGCCGTATTTTTACATAAAAGATCAGTTCTGATGTTCCATCTGTGGGCTTTTTAGGATAAGGGGACACATGAGTGCTAAATCTGCAGCACAGTTTGATGCTTGTGATAAATGCTTACCCTGAAGGCATGGGTACAGAGAGATGTCAGAGGACTGAGTATATTCAAGTAAAAGCTCAACACCTAGTAGCAACAGAATTTCTGTAGGATTCTTGCCTGTGGAGGCAACATAGCAAGATGGCCATTGAGTACCCTGTCTATTCTAAGGAGTCTTAACCATCTAGGATAAGAGTACTTGAAGAACCTAGCTCTGTGTTGTTGCTCTTGAATATAGCTTGCAGGAGAAAAAAAAGTTTTACATTGGCCGCTTGAAGATTAACAAGGGTTGAATAACAAATTTCTTCCTCACTTTCTTGTTTTTTAAACCTGTTCCCTGTCCTTATGAACTGAAGACCTATCCTTCATCCTTTCTGAGTGGCTGTGTCCTTTCTCTGTAGTAGAACATGATGCTTTATTAGTTCAAAATGTAAAAAGGCCCAGGTGGTTTACCCTTTGATTTACCTTTGATCAGGTCTGACCCAGCTGCTTTTGAGTCGCGCCTGGAGAAGCGCAGTGAGTTTGGGAAGCAGCCAGTGGGGTATTCTAGACAAGGTGATTTCATCAAATGTGTGGAACAGAAGGTAAGACCTTCCCCTCTTTGTGTTACTAGCTTCCTACCAACACTCCTCCCCACTTCTTCCAGCCCTGTCTTTGATGTGGACTCAGTGCTAGATCAACTTGAATGATCTGAGTATAGCTTCTCTATTGTTTCAGTCTCTCTCCATAACTGTTTTTTTCTGAGTAAGGTAGTATAGTCATGATAGAGACTGAAAGGGAAGAAAAGTGTAGTCCTGCTAGGTTTGCAATCCAGTGTCATACGGTAGTACGGTATGGGGCTGTAGGATTCAGGAAAAGCTTCTCAGAGGAGACTGAACTCGATCTATGCTAGAAAGTGTCTGGAGGATTTAAAGCAGAGGAGAGAGCGTAGGGCTTTGATGCAGAACAGAGGTCACCAAACGTTTTATAAAAGAATCATGTGGTAAATATCTTAGGCTTTGTAAGCCATATGATCTGTTATAATTTCCCAGCTGTGCTATTATGGTACAAAAGCAGTCATAGACAATAGGTAAATGAACAGATATGGTTGTATTACAATAAACTTTATTTACAAAAACAGTTGGCAAGCTAAACTTAGTTTGCTAACAACCAGCCTCTGTGCTTCGCTTTCACTCTGTGAAAAGATATTAGCTTAAACAGAGGAAAAGCTTTGAAAGTAAAGGGTAGTCCTAGAGACACTGAGGTACTTTGCCCAGTTTCTGTATCCCCTGAGACTACCAAGGGCTCCACTATCCAGAAGGCCCATGGCCTCCTCCTCTGGTTATAACCCCAAGTGAGGAGAGGCAGGAAAACCGTCACAGAGGTTAGATTCTATGGACAGATGCCAGGGACTGAATCTTAGGTCTTCCACTTACTAGCAAATTATGTAACTTCTTCAAGTCTTAGTTTGCTTTTCTTTGAAACAGGACTATAATGGTACCTATCTCACAGAGTTGTGCGGGAGAGTAAATAAAATCATGCAAGACTTTGTAGTACAGTTGTCACACATAAGGCCTTAATACATTTTAGCCATAGTTATCCTTAAACAAGAAGCAAAGCTGGAGAAAAGCATGTGGAAAGATTAGTGCTATATTTTTCACACTGCTTGATCATGACCTATCGTAAAAAGTACATTTTATGTTGCAGTTTAATAAATATGACTATAACAAAAATTTTTTTTTTTTTTTTAGGTTTTTTGACACAGGGTCTCGCTTTGTGGTTCAGGCTGGCCCTCAGCTCAGCCTCAAACTCACATCCCAGCAATCCTCCTGCCTCTGCCTCCCGAGTGCTGGGATTACAGGCATGAGCCACCATGCCCGGCACTGTGGTATGTGGTACTGGTTGCTGCTGGGCGTGAGTCTCCATGCCCAGTATGGTATGTGGTTACCAAGGATTGAACCCGGGTCCTTGCGCTTGCAAGACAAGCGCCGGAACCACTGAGCTAACTCCCCGGCCCAAAAGTTACTACTCTTAAAATAAATGTAGTAGGGAGTAGTTGGTTAACCGTAGGGTTGATTTGCTCCCAAGTTTATGATACTAACTCACTAATTATTTGTTTTGTTTAGTTGACTCAACTAGTTATTAAGAATGAATATAAGCTCTTTTAATTTAGGATATCTAAGGCAAAAAATGTTATTTTTTAAATAAAACAAATACCTCTAATTTGATTTTCAAATATAACGTACAATCCCAATTTTCCTCTGTAACCACCTTATTTCTGTTCTCGATAGTCCACACCTGGATTGCTGTTTTGTACACTAATCTAGATTAGTATTTTTCAAATCTTAAATTGCAAGACCAATTTACCATCAGAGATTTTGTTTGTTCGTTTTTTAATTTTTTTTTTAGACAGGTCTGTCTCACTTTTGTAGTTCAGGCTGGCCCTGAGCTCAGCCTTGAACTCACAGCAATCCTTCTGCCTCTGCCTCCCAAGTGCTGGGATTACAGGTACGAGCCACCACACCGGGCATCGTGGTGTGTAGTACTGATTGCTGATGGACATGAGTCTCTACTACCGGCATGTTGTATGTGGTTACTGGGATCGAACCCAGGCCCTTGCACTTGCAAGGCAGGCGCAGGAACCACTGAGCTAAATCCCCATCCCCACAGATTTTTAAAAGATGAAAAAAAGAAAAAAAAGAACATACTGTATGTCATAAAAGTAACTTGCTTCATAAAAATTTTACTATAAAATTCATAAAAATGTTTACTATAGAAAGTTACTACTCTTTTTTTTTAATTTTTTTTTTTTATTTTAAGGTTTTTTGAAACAGGGTCTCGCTTTGTGGTTCAGGCTGGCCCTGAGCTCAGCCTCCAACTCACATCACAGCAATCCTCCTACCTCTGCCTCCCAAGTGCTGGGATTACAGGCGTGAGCAACCACGCCTGTAAAGTTACAGTAGGTAGCTCTTGGAAATATTTCTGCATTATGAACTTTCAACTTTACATAAGAAGGTCTTTGCCCCTTTTTGCAAGCAGACTTAAAAATTCCATTTTGTTGGGCCAGGGGATTTAGCTCAGTGGTTCCTGTGCCTGTCTTGCAAGCGCCCTTGCAAAGGTCCAGGTTAGATCCCTGTAACCACATATAACAATACTGGGCTTGATGACTCGAGCCCACCAGCAATCAGTACCACATGCTACAGTGCCAGACGTGGTGGCTCACACCTGTTATCCCAGCACTCGGGAGGCAGAAGCAGGAGGATTGCTGAGTTTGAGGCTGAGTTCAAGACCAGTGTGAACTACAAAATGAGACCCTATCTCAAAAAAACTAAAAAAATTCAGCTTTATAATGATAAGATATGGAATAAGTAATCTAAAGTGGGGCAACTCTGAAGTAAATATGCACTTACTGTCTTCCTTATCTAGCTAGACAGAGTAAGGATAGTGGCTAACACGTACTCTCAGTTCTCAAAGGCTTCTCCTTGAGTCGTCAGTTCCCTATCATGTGGAACACAGCATCCTCTTTGTATAATTGTATTTATTCTCCCTCTCTTATGTGAAATAAAACAATATAGTTTGGTGGATTATATACCCTACCTAAACACATAATTTTGATGAAAAAATCAGTATAGTGCTCTAGCAATAGTTAAAGTATATTTAAATAAATATACATTGTAGGGACGGGGATATAGCTCAGTGGTTCCGGCGCCTGTCTTGCAAGCGCAAGGGCCCGGGTTCGATCACCGGTAACCACATAACAATACTGGGCGTGGAGACTCACCCCAGCAGCAAACAGTACCGCATACCACAGTGCCAGGCGTGGTGGCTCATGCCTGTAATCCCAGCACTCGGGAGGCAGAGGCAGGAGGATTGCTGTGATGTGAGTTTGAAGCTGAGCTCAGGGCCAGCCTAAACCACCAAGCGAGACCCTGTGTCAAAAAACCTTAAAAATAAATAAATAAATAAAATACACATTGTAGTATCTAAATTCTTGGGTGTTTCACTTTGTGAAGTAACCATGAGCACATGCTAACTGGCATACAAATGTGGTATTGATAATTATAAAAACTCAAAAAGCATGACATGTGTGCTTATCAGTCACTGCCGCACTGAATTGTACAGTCTTCTCTCAGTTTATATAGTGATTATGTCTGGGGAAGATCAATTATCTATTAAAGCCGTGTATGTTTTAAAATTAGGTTGTAGGCCAATTAATTACAAAATGGTTTTCCCTACAAGATCCCTGGCTCGACATTGAGAAGTTGTCATTCTGTAGACTCGTCTGTATAGTTGCAGCACATTTGGCACTCCTGCCCTCTGATAAACAGCTGTCACCATGTGGTCAGTTACTGTGGCAGCAAGAAAAATCATCCATATAGGTTTTCAAAGTATAGGAGAGGAAGCAAAGCAGTCATTTAAATTTTTTAAGTGGTTTGAGATCTGTGGCACATAATTTAAACTAATTATTTTATTTCTTCAGTTTTAAAGCCCAGGTTTTGGGATTTTTTTTTCACATTTTAGCATTTTCAAAATTGATGTGATATCAAAATATTGTGTTATTGCTTGATTGGCACATTCATTATTTTCTGATATATAAGATAATGGTGAATCTTAAAATCAGTGGTGCCTTAGATTTGATAAACTGTAATAAGCCTAATCTTTGGGGGATAAGGATTTAGCTCAGTGGTACAACGCCTACCTGGCAAGCACAAGGTTCTGAGTTCAATCCCTGGTACCCAAAAAAAACCCTATACTTTGGTCTTATTTTTTTTCTCTAAGTGAAAATAGAAACAAAGATTGTATTGAAGAGCACTGTAGGAAATGAATAGAAGGGCTTGGTGATTGAAAGGTGAAAGAAACTACAGGTGAAAGTTTTGCTTTGCTTTGTTTGCATGGTATACCTGAGTAAGGGCGAATGGTATGAAGATGAAATCATTTCTCTTCTTAGATGGCTTGAATATGAAGGATTAGCTATGCTAGTATCCTGTCAATGGATAGGGGTATGATCATAAAACCAAATCCTATCCAGCAAGTTTTTCTGCACCAGGACTTTATCCTATTTATGGGTACAGATTCTATGGGTATCATTATGAAAGATTTGGATTCATTAAAATCACATGGTGATAGAACGTACTATTTAGCATTGATAGCTCTCCCATGTGTAGACTGCTCCTTTATCTCTAAAAAGCATGTTTAGTTTTTTTCCAACTGCCTTATAGCAGGCTTACAGACCAGAGCAGCTGCAACAGGCTTCAAAGCTGAATCTTGAATTTAGAGACTGAGTGGAAGATTCAGAGCTCCCAGCCATCTATCAGCTGTTCCTACTGTCAGAAACCGTCAGTTTCCAGGCTATGGCTTCTATCAGAGATAGTAAGCAAAAGAGAAAATAGTTACTTTCAGTTCTTGACCTTTTTGAGAGGGTGTTTAATTTGATGGAGGGACTATTAAGACTTAAGTCCACTCAGGACATCTCCCATTAGAAGTGTTGTCAAAGATATGAAGCAGTCTTAGAAAACATATCTTCCCCTTCTCACCTCCTCTTTGGCTCAGCGTTGAATAGGTCAGTGGGCTGAGCACAGGAAAGCCAGTAGACCTCATTTTGGAAAGAAATGCCTCATCTCGATATTGGCAGATACAGGATGAACTCCCTAGTACTGGTAGATGGTAGTAATGACAAAAAGAAATCTTCGCATCTCTGCATTTCACAATCTTAGAGGAAAAAACAATGACCTCACATAGTTTGTACAGTTGGTATAAAAAGTGGAGAAAGGTGAATCATCAGGTATAAAATTACTTAATAAGACTGAGTACTTCAACTAGCTTGGTTTTCTTTTTCTTATAAATACAAAATATCCTCTCTCTCATGTATTTCAGACAGATGCCTTGGAGAAACAGCCTATGAGCAAAGGATTCACTAAAGACAAGGTCTGTCTCCAGATATTGAGATCTGCTTCTGAAGTCATATGGAACCCCTTTAATAAGGGGCCGCAAACCTGTGATTCAGTGATTTGTATAAGGTCATTTTCCAAGAAATGAAATATAACTTTTGTGTTCTTAACATGACCGTAGCTTAAGTATGGGTCCTGGTAGTGCTGGAACAGATTCGAAGGAAACATAGCAAAATTTCTCCTTTCTCAAGGGAATAGTTTAATAAAAACAAATAGAAATACATTTGGTCTGTCACTTAATTTATAAATAAGAAGCTTCCCCTGGTGAAATAGCAGTTAAATTAAAAATAGCAGACTTTCTCCTTTTACCTACTGCAACACTTGCTAGTGAGGTTGAAGCAACTGGGAAGTACATGGTGGCCTAACAAAGACTCCCCAGGAGTAAAACTGTGAGAGCTGATGTGAGC
The DNA here is from genome assembly GCA_004026965.1 of Petromus typicus. Classification (NCBI taxonomy): domain Eukaryota; kingdom Metazoa; phylum Chordata; class Mammalia; order Rodentia; family Petromuridae; genus Petromus; species Petromus typicus. The sequence goes on from PVIR01008243.1 coordinate 53,323, forward strand.
TTTTGGGCTCACTGTCTCTGAGCACGTGGTTGTCTTATGCTTATAGAGTACTTCACTGTTCTTAGATATTGTTTCCCACAAGGCTTAGAGACAGAGGTAAGCTGCAGGGTTTTCATTGTTGTTTTTAAATTATAGATGTTAATTACTTTTTATTCTTTTCTTTCAAGACTCTCAGTTCAATCTTTAACATTGAGATGGTAAAAGACAAAACTGCAGAAGAAATAAAGCAGGTAATCAATGAAAATGTGTTGGCATACTCCATGAACATGTGTTCTGTGAACCAAATCAGAGAAGAAAGGAGCGTACCTTTTTTGACACTTCTTTCTAGATGAAATGAAAAGTATCAAAAAGGACAAAAGTGATGAATTACATGAACAACAGTGGCATAAGAAAGCTTGTCTTTCTTGGTCTTGCTTATATATATCTAATCAACTTGTATTTCCCCTTTGTTTTTCATTCTCTTTGCCACCTTACTTAAAATCATCAGTATACTGTGTCTGATTGCCGTGCTACCTTTCAATTAGGTTTCCCTCCTCCCCTTTCTCTCACTGTACCTATCTTATCCTCAACAACTACTTAAAGTTGCTCTTGCCTAGTGGAGGGACAAACACAAAAATAACTAAGATCAGCACAAGATTCGAACTTCTGTTAATAGAGCTTTAGGCAGTCCTGGGAATACGCAGGCTATGCCTTTGGGGAAAATGCCAGTGAAATATGGACATCAGCATGTCATTTAGGAGAGAAAAGCCAGGCCGTGGAGGCCTGAACAAGGCCATAATATTTGCACCTATAATTTTAGTTATAAATTTGTGTTCACTGGGGTCGGGGATTTAGCCTAGTGATTCAGGTGCCTGCCTTGCAAGCACAAGGGCCCAGTAACCACAGCAACATTAGGTTTCATTTATAAAGTAGTTTGTCTAGGCTCTCGGAAGTAATAGACTGTTTGTACTGTATGTTTATTAGATAGATAGCCTATTGACTAGTGTTGTCAGTTGGGACCTCACATTTTAACGGGAATGTTGAAATACCAAACAGCTCTAGAAGAGAGCAGATAAATCACTCAGATGTCATCTTGGTTGTGGTGCCTTTTGCACCTTCTGTGCCTTTGCTAATGTCACTGTCTGCTTGGAATGTTTTTCTTTGCATCTTCCCACCTCCGTATTTACCCCACTCACTTATAAGCATTCTTCAGAATATAGCCAACTGCCCCTTCCTCTGGCATATTTCCCTAACCTGGGCTAACTGCCTCTTTTAGTAGCTCTGTGTCAACAATATATATATTGATAGAAATATATTTTTTATTACATCACAGTGGTGTATCATCCAGTCAGCACTTCTGAGTACTTTTTTTGGTTGACAGAACATTGGGGACGAGCCAGGCAGACATGGTGCCTATAGGAATTTACAAACTAGTAAAGAAGAGGGATCCACATGTAAATGGCCTAATTATGAGGTAGCCTATTATAGGCATCTTTAGAGAGAGACAAAGTGCAAGAGCAATTCATAGAAAAATTCTAACTGAAATGGTTAAGGGAAACTACATGGAAGAAGGGGTATATAGGCTTAGCCTTGTAGGACAGGAAATTTTAGTGGGGTTAAAGATGGAGAAAAGGTTTCTAGTCTGATCCAGTTACATGCAAAAGAATAGAGAGCAATACAATAGTAAAAATATGGGCACAGAGCATATATATGATATGCTAAGGGACAAAAAACAGGGCACAATATTGCATATGCCTTATACCTAAGTACACATACTATCGAAGAAAAACATTCCCAAGATATACTAGAAAAAGATATATTACAATGACAGTGAGTCTTTTACAGTGGTAGAACTGTGAACATTTTTTACTGATTTTGTACTTTTATTATATAAATCTTATTCCTTTCCTTTTGGTATTTATATCATGAAGGTTAAATTGCCCTTCCTGTTCTTTGATGCCAGACAGAAGCAGGACCTCTGACTGTTAGTTTGCTGAGTCTGGACTGCTGTCCATCTTTTCTTCATATGGAAAACCTTCTGGAAGCAGGATCTTAAGCTATCTATAATAGGGCAACACTCGCTAATAAAGCTAACATTATTTTTAGTGTTTACTTCTTGCCAAGCAGAGTTACAATGTGTTAATTCAACTAGTCTTTACTGTAGTCCTGTGAGGTTGATATTATTATTGATACTACTTGGGGAGTTTCAGTGATTAGCCCAAGGTAGCATAACTCGTGCATGAGTGTAGCTAGTATTTGCATCCAGCTCCTCCTGGTCTCTCCGAATGACTGACGTCCTGGTTCTCTGAGAGAACCACAGTTCACAGTTAGCTGGAGCAGTGTGAGTCTGGGAGGCAAGAATAAAAGATAGGGAGAAAAGAGATTGTCTATTACACACAAGCACATTTTCAGAGGAATGATTTCAAACGTTGTAGAATCAGTTTCCCTGACAGAATTTGTTATTAAGAGTTACAGTTTAATCATCTAGAAGAGTGTATGATATTAAATCTCTTTTACAATCATATACTAGTTACAAAAGCATCACAGTGGGTTTTTCCTCCCCATTATCAAATAGCATATTACTCTTAGCAATGAAACCTGTCACCATTTCTTACCACAGGTTGAAAAGATTACCCGCATGTCACAGGCACTTTTTGTTCTTTTAACAGATTTGGCAACAGTATTTTGCAGCAAAAGACACAGTCTACGCAGTCATTCCTGTAAGTAGTTTGGAGGGAAAATGAAGTGTTACAGCATGAAGGTCAGTACTGTAACCTCAACGGGCAGTTTCCTTTACTTTTCCTGGGTTTATGGCCTCTTGAGAACTTGGATTTTACAGTTCTGAGGGTTTTTTATTATGCCCTAAGCACCAAAGATTGGAAGCTGCATACGGTATATTTATGGCTTTTGTTTTCCCGCTTTCTGGTTTAGAAATGTCTTGAGTTAAGTCTCTGACAAGGGAGTGTGGTATAAGTTCATGTTACCCAGTAATTTCCAGATGTCTTTTATTTCTTTTTTGATATTTTCAACCAAGCTGTTAGAATTTAAAACAAGGTCTCTAACATAGCTTTCTTCCCTTCTTGTCTGTAAACCACATACACTAAAGCTAGTCTTTCTTCCTAGCAAGTGGCATTGCTGTCTTGGAGATGGTCACTGGTCCCTTCTTGACCATTAAGTCTTTGCCTGGGAAGGAATGCTGCTTTCTGGTTTACTGCTGTTCTGCTGATATAAGGAAACATTTGAAATCCTGAGTTATTGGCTTGTTCCTTACTTGCCCAAGCCAGGCCTTTTGGTTGTTGGACATCACTGTCTTCTTTTTTTAAACTTCTTATCATAATTACCCTTACCTTTCATGAGTTCAACAGTTAGAATAATCTGCATTTTTCTTCAGATTTTAGCTCTTTTATACCAACTCATAGTTTGAACACATCTTCCCAGCTCTCCTTTGGACTGAGTTAGTGGGTTCCCTAAAGTGTTTGTAGCATTTGAACACCTAGTCTTCACACATAATCCTGACAACAGCAAAACATTCGTCTGGCTTTTCCTGTCTCTCTGTCCTAAGAGCAATTTATATTAGAAAAATATTGGTTAGTTGTAGTATAATTCTAGAATTTATTCTTTATGAGCTTACCTGTGATCATAATCTTACCTATTTCCCTGTTTATGAATTAATTTTATGCTTTTCCAACTCACAGAGAGAGAAGTTTGATTTGATCTGGACCCGGGCTCAGTCCTGTCCAACAGTAAGTCCCTGGTGACCATGTAAAAACTGCTTAGGGCCAGGAATTTAGCTTAGTGGTTCCAGCACCTGCCTTACAAGCACAAGGTCCCAGTTCAATCCCTGGTAACCACATAAAATTGACAACTGACAACTGAGTTGCTATTGACATGATTTCTTCGTTTTTCTAAATACTGCTGACAGAAAATAAATAAGTGCAGAGAGATACTGTGATTATGAAATAGATGAATCAATATTGTTAAGATGTTAGCTCTCCTCAAATTGATCTCCAGGTTAAATACGATCCCATTAGGCTTTTGATTTGCATGAAGAAAATCACTGTGTTATCAGTGTAAAGATAGGCTCATAGATCAATGGGAAAGAATAGTGTAGGAACAGACTAACTTATCTGTGATTATTTGTTTTCAATAAATGTGCCAGGATAATTAAATAAAAAAAGGATAATCTGTTCAGTGAATTGTGCTAAAACAATTGCAAAAGTGTGTGCACACAAATTAACCTCATCTTTATCTCACACTGTATGCAAAATACAACTCAAAATAGATCAAAGACATAAATG
>PVIR01008244.1:0-57462 GCA_004026965.1 Petromus typicus
ATATATATATATATATATATAGTTTGTTTTGGGCCAGATGTTTTTTTCATATCATTTAGCTATTTCAACCCCCTATTGTTCATTCGTTCGTTCATTCATTCATTCATTCATTTAGAAAATGTCGAGCACAGCTAATACATGGCAAGTTCTGTTGTAAGTGCCAGGGACATGGCAGTAATAAGATGAAGAGTTGGATTTCTTAAGAAGTCTGCACATACATAGCTGTGCTTCAGGTATTGTGGAAAGATACAAAATCAAGTGTGTTCTTAGTTTTGTTCTCACATAACCTTAATAGATTTGAGTAAATAAGTTTTTATATTTATTTTAGTCAATTCTTTTCCCCAGAAGAGCATAAAAGGTATTTATGTAGTGAAAGGTACAGTATAGCTGTTCCTGAAGAAAACATAATATATTTTAAAAGTGAGTTAATATTCATTTTTACATTAATGTTGCAGCTAAATCAGGACTATAATTTATAATTATACATTTATTTAATAATGCAATTGTCTGTCTCTCCTACTAGACTGTCAGTTCCATGACGGAGGGAACCCATTTGTTTTTGCTCACCATTGTATTCCCACCCAGCACATAATCCAGTTCCTGGCACATAGTAGGTGCATACTAAATATTTGTTGAATGAATGAATAAATGAATGAATTTGCTTTACTTACCAGATCAATTTTCCCATTGTTCTGTTTAGCAGATTAGAAAAACCATTTGTAAAAAGAATTGTTTTGGGTTTTTTTGCGGGGGTGGTACGGGGATTGAATTTAGGACTTTGCACTTATAAGACAGATACCAGAACTTCTGAGCTAAAGCCCCAGCTACCAGTTGTAAAAAGAATAACAGTTTGAAAAGTTATGCCGAGTATGGTGGTGCACGCCTGTAATCTAAACACAGGGGAGACTGAGGCAGGAGGATCATCCTGAGTTCAGGGCACACCAGAGTTACATTGTGAGTTCAAGCCCAGCTTGAACTATATAGCAGGACCCTGTCTCAAAAAAGAAAAAGAAATATAATAAGAATTTGCAGGGATTGCTTGTTTTGGTATTTGTCTCACCGATAATTTTTAAAGCTATCAAACCTGCCTTTGGGTATTTTTAGATTCGAGCATATTATTTCCAGAGATTGAAGTCAGCTGAGGTTATTTCTGTAGATATGAAGTTAATGTTTTGTGGTAAAAAGAAAACCCCAAAACAAGGTGATGTTAAAATTTTTGCACATTTTTGCTTTAGCAAAAAGGGACATTTATTTGGAAAACATGTAGTGTGCCGAAATAATTTTAGCAGCGCAAAATAAAACTGAGTATGTGTGACTATGAACTGGTATGTTCCTTGTCCACTGTAGTGAATTGATCATCTCCAATTCTAACTGGAGCCTCAGAAATGTTTATCAAATCTTTTTATTACTCATCTTCCATTATCCTATTTAGCTTTTTCCATGACTTTAACAATTCATTGCTACTATTCTGAACTCCCCTATTGTAGTGCAGTTACCATTCTTACCCTTTAGTTGGAGAGCAAGGAATCAAGGTGTTGGTTTTTAAAGGCATCATGTGCACTGAAGAATGCTTAGCTAGCTAAGGAAATGTGAGGTTAATATAGGAGTTAGGGTGATGCATAGATTAGGCCCACAGTGGGTGAGTGGTGTTGGCAAGTGGTCTCCTGGGGAGGAAGCTCAGGGATCACGGTATGGTTAGACTTTGTGCTCTTTTTTGACTGAAGGTAGGTTTTGAGATGCAAGTGAAACTAAGGCTTTAGAAATGGCAGCTGGTAAGTAGAAAATCCTAAAAGGTTAAGGGGATAGGGAATTTATTTATTTTTTTGTTTGTTTCCCCTTTATGGGCAAACAAACAAAACACCAGTGGACAGAGCCTGCCAAATTAAAGTTCAGTTAGGTGTGGCTGATGCAGAAGCTCTAGGAATTCATTATTTGTATTGTGCTTGTGTATGATAGGGAGGCTGATTCAGACTAAATTTATAGAAGGAAAATGAAATATGGCTATAATTACACTATATTTGATCTGAGATTCAAATTTGTGGAGTGGATTTAGGTATGTGGAAACAAACATGAAGAATTAGATATTAATTTTACACTATAATGCATATGTCAGAGAAAATTCTGACATGGAAAGATTCAGGATCTACACATCACAGTTTTGTATCTCCAGTGTAAAATTGAAGGAAAGTTGCCTTCACTAGTGAGTTGAGTGAGGGGAGCTGACTTGAATTAGATAAAGGAAGTGAAACAGACTAGACAGGCACAAAGTAGTTTTTAAAAATTGTGAAGACTCAAAAAGTAATTGTGAAGGATGGGCGACAGACAGTGATGGGGAGAACAAAAGAGGGCCTTTTGTTTTGTATAGCAAAATCCCCACGATGCTGTGCCCTCCTCCCAGTGCCACAGTCTCCTCTTCTTACTAATATCTTGATCTAACCAAATCTTTCTCCATACATTTACATGATCAGAGACGTTAAAATATATGTCTAGATAGAAAGCTATAATTACAGTATTTTGGAGTCTTTTGGTTATTACTTGTTGATAAATGGGATCCATTTAAATATGTTCAATGTCTTTGCTTTATTGAGTACTTTCCAAATTTGCTGTATTTCATATGGAAGTGTTTCCTTTTAAACTATAGTATTGCTTCGTGTTTCATAGCAAAATTTTAACATAACTTGAATAAATCGCTTTGTTGCTAAATATTTAAGATATTTTCAGACTCTTACTACTGTTTATTAATGGGCAGTCATATCCAATTGGCTTTTGGTCGTATTTACCTGATTTTTGTGTCTAGGAGAATTAGCATTTATTCTCTCAAAGGCATTGCTGAAATTACACTTCAAAACAAGCATGCCGCCCATGTTCACAACCCCATTAGCAATGGTTAAGAATGTCTGTTTTTCCATACTTACATCAATGAAAACTAGACACAAAGCCATTGTTTCGTTAAAATAATGGGTGTAAAATGATGTTTAGATATTGTTTTAATTTTTTATCTCCCATTTCTTGCCATTAATTATTTGGGCATTTCTGTCTCTGAATTGTTGTTTATTTTCCTTTGCCAGGTTTTTGGTTGACATTCTTTTTCTAGTTTTGTAACAGAATTTTAAAAAATATTCTGAATATTAAGACTTAATGTACTTGGGACATTAACATGTAAATTTGTTCTTTATTTTTTCTCCTTGTCTTCATTTATGTTGTCTTTGCCTTAGAGAAATTCTTAAGTTGTATGTGTTCTTTTTTTTTTGAGACAGGGTCTTGCTTTGTAGTTCAGGCTGGCCCTAAGCTCAGCCTCATACTCACATCACAGCAATCCTCCTGCCTCTGCCTCCTGAGTGCTGGGATTACAGGCGTGAGCCACTATGCCTGGCACTGTGGTATGTGGTACTGATTGCTGCTGGGTGTGAGTATTCACGCCCAGTACTGTTATATGTGGTTACCGGGATCGAACCCAGGCCTTGCAAGGCAAGTACTGGAACCACTGAGCTAAATCCCCAGCCCCCGGCCCAAGTTTTATGTGTTCTTTCCTTTCTGAGTTTTGTATTCTGCTTCAATAACAGTAACAATAGTAATTGTCATGTTCTTTGAACACTTACAGTGTTATGTTCTGACCATTTTAATTTTCAAAATAACCATTTGAAGATTGGTATTATTGTTAACTTGGTTTTTAGGTGGGAAACTGTACCTCAGAGAGATTATATTTCACAATTTATTTTATATGTATATTGGTGTGTGTGGGTGTGTGTATGTATTCGTGTGTTTGTGTGTTTGTAGAACCATAATATAACTCTTATAATCTGGTCCTATAATCTACACCTTAAATTGGTACTCTTCCATATATTGGGAATTGAACATCAGGGCTTTGTACATGCTAAAGAAGTACTTTATCTATGAGCTACACTTTTTTTTTTAAATTTTGAGGCAAGATCTCTATCTTTCCTAGTCTGCCCTGGAACCTAGAATCCTCCTATCTCAGCTTACTGAGTAGATGGGGTACAAGCATGCACCTCTGTTTCCAGCTTAATTGATTTTTAATACCAAGATTGAAATAATTATTTATTTAAAATATACTTCTTCAGTTAATGCCTTCCCTTGCATTTTATTTTTGTAACTTTACAAAGGAATACTTTATCTATTTTATAGACAGTCAAAATCATTTTTATTAGTGTAAGATTAAACATTTTTACATCTTTTAAGCTTGTGGCTTTTTTCTTATAAATTGATAATTTCAAGTCTTTTGTTGTCTGCTTTGCTTTTCTTTTGTATGAAAAGATACTATTTTTACATTACTATAGATGTCAATAATTTCCAGGTTTCAGTGTTATTCTTTTTTCCTGTAACTTGTAAAATGATTTCCAACACATAGAACTTTAAATTTTGCACTCATACTTGTAGCTCTGCTAAAATACAATTTTAATTTCTTTTGCCTTAGATTGTCTCTAATTTCCTCTAAATTTGTATGTATTCACTTAAAAATGCAAATTGTAATCTTTCTGGAATTTATTAAATGTACATTGCAGATTTAAAAATAAACTGTCCTAAACAGGTAATTTTTTTCAGTGCCGTTCATTGACTAATGTGTAGATGTTTTTAGTAGGCTATTATTTTTTATGTTTGGTAGCCATTACTTCCTATATTGCCTAGAGGAATTAAATTAGGCTGCCTAGTTTGAATCTTTGGGCTGTGCAGTGTGACTTTATCCTCTTTAGTCCTGTTTTCTCATTGTAAAGTAAGGTCTGTAGCAGTATCATCCAATTATTAAGAGATTCAAATGAGATACTTTCTCTAAGGCCCTTGCTGTTCTGTGATAGGACTGCATCACCTCCAGCCCAGCACTTGATGTTAGACCACCAATGTCTCCATCTTATCTCTTCATTTGTATAACTACATGAAACCTTCATGGAGTGGTAAAATCTCTTATTTGGAAGAAATTTTCTGCCATGAGAAGATAATTCCTAATACCATAGCACAACCTGAATGACAGGAGTCATCTGGAGGGGCACTCCTAAGTCCCAGCTTCTAGGCCTCACTTCACACATCAGATTCTCTGGAAGCGTAGCCCGGGACTTTAATTTTAATAAACTGATGCTTAAGTGGTTATTGTGACCTTGTCAGGTGGTTGAGCAGCTTCTGCTTTGAAGCTTGACATGTTGTGATTCTCTGAATAATAGGTTAAATGAGCTAATAAAAAAGTTGCTTCTTATTTGCCTAGAAGCCTGTAAATGTGTTATAGGCTTTATCGTATTTTCAGGCGTCATTATTGTTTTAAAATTTTCATTCATCTTAACTTTATTTTCCTCCCTCAGTCATAACTTTCAGATGTGAAAGTTATATTTCTTATATATTACAAGGAATACTAAGTATTTGAAATTTTAGTTCTGGTAAAATACTAGAACCTTGATTTTCATATTGTTTTTTGTGAAGTTATTCTGAAATAATCCTCTAATGTTCCATTTTTATTTTTAGAGCTTTTTGATAACTATATGCAACAAGATGCCCATGAATTCTTAAATTATCTACTAAATACAATTGCTGATATTTTACAAGAGGAAAGAAAGCAAGAAAAACAAAACGGTCGCTTACCTAATGGTAACATTGATAATGAAAATAACAACAGCACACCAGACCCAACATGGGTTCATGAGATTTTTCAGGGAACATTAACTAATGAAACCAGATGTCTTACTTGTGAAACTGTAAGTATGTCCTAAAGTTTTATATGGGAAAAAATTTAATTCATTCTTTTAAAGGTTGTTCTTAAAGAAGTATGGGAGATGAACTTAAAAGTTAATCTTAGGCTTAATATGCATGTTAAAGATATATTTTTCATTTAAAAGGAATCTTTATGTAAAACTGCTTATTGACAGTGAATACCTGAGATGATAGATATTTACAGTAGTTTGAACTATTTAGTTTTATTTCAGATTAGGGAGCCATAAAACCATGTTGTAGAAATTGTGTGTCTTTGGTAAGCTCGCAGAAAAATTATAGGTAAAGGGTATATAGTTGTCTCTTTCTTAACAAGGACACTTTGTGGAAAAGCATCCTTGGTGATTTTATCATTGTGGAACTTCTAGAGTGTACTTACGCAAACCTAGATAATTCGTGGTAAACATGAAATGTATGAAGCTACATAACATAGTATACATTATACAGTAAGTTTTTCCTTTGAAAAGAATATACTTTAATGATAAAAAGTTATACTAAATACATAAAATGGAAACATTGTATTTATTATCAAGCATTATATTCACTATTGTCCTTTTATATAATTGGTACCACTGTGGGTTTGTGAACATCATCTTCACCACAAATTACATCAATAAAATGTTGTGTCATAACAAAGACAGCTGCCACATCATTGAATAGATGATAGGTGATAGAAATGATGAATAGGTGATAGAAATTTTTTAGTTCCATTAAATCTTAGAATTTCATATATGAAGTATATTCTTTTTCCATTATAATCTTAGAAATAGATGAATAGGTGATAGAAATTTTTTAGTTCCATTATAATCTTAGAAGTTCACTCATACGTGGTATGTCCTTGGCCAATGAGGACTATGCCATATGGTTGTGTGTTATTGTACCTTTTCCTACAGTTACATGTTATATCTGTTGTTGGAGTAAAAACTAAACCATACTGTGTACATTTGGGAAGGGTGAAATACCCCTTTATTGGCTATTTGTAAAAGTGAAGCTTAAAAATTGATTATTCCTGGGTTTGGCAAACCTAGCACTCTTTATAATCTTTGCCATCTAAATTCTTATCTGTGGAAGTAAAGATGAGACTGTTTAAATCACATATCTATTATGTAATTATTGACTTTGTCACTGTCAGTAATATAATTTTTCTTAGTGAAGGACACAATAATAGTAAGTAAAATTCCCTTCCTAAATAAAATCTTGGTGATGCATCTCATTCTGGTTAAGTGAAAGAGATATAACTGAGTACTTAAATACATCAAGCTCATGAAGATGTTTTCATGTTAGTTGGAAAGGTATCTTTGGTGTCAGATTTTTTCATTGCTCCCTCCATCAGTTAATTGTAGTAATGATTTGACAAATTTAAGGTCAGGAATTGAATTTTAAAGATATATCTTATTTTAAAAGGTTTTTATAAATTGAACTTATCGCTCTAAGAAATATTTTGTCAATTTATTAGACTAGTAGAGCCAGTAAAATAGTAGGTGTAATCAGGGAGTTTTGGAGTCTCTTGATGTTTATTATAATAGAACTTGATCTGTGTTAGAAAATGTCAGATGTTTATAATTGAGTCTTGTTTAATAAGGTACAATAGTTGAATTTGCTAAGCATGTTGAGAAATGGAGAAATGGGTAAGACAGGCAAGGTAAATTCAAGGCCCTTCTTGAGGGCCATTGGGATGTTCTACCAAGGCCTCAAACTTCAGTGTTGTAGTCTAGGGTGAGAAGGGGATTGTATTAGTTATCTTCCCATCACTGGGACAAAATACACAATACCTAAACCAAAGGGAGCAGAAGTTTTTTTGGCTTACAGTTTTAAGAGTTCAGTCCATGATTGGCTGGCTCCAAGAATATGGTGGAGAACAGCTATTCACCCTGTGGTAGCCAAGAAGCAGTGAGAGGAAGAAGGGAGGACTTGGGGACAAAAATATGCTTTTCAGGTCACGATCACAGTAACTTACATCAGGGGCCTTTTCCTAAAAGGATAATCAGTTGTGAACTTAGTGTGAATTAATTCACTGATGAGTGTGGTACTGCCATGATCCAGTTATCTTTCAAAAGCTCCAGCTCTGAACATAAGAAACTTTGGGGGAGGGGCATTTAAATCAAAATAGTGAGATGCAACGTTTTTGAAGATGAAAGTAATATTAGCTATTTCTTTTCAAAGTGCTTAAGTATTAATGTGACTTGTAAGTGAGTATTGATCTATTCTTCACTAAGTTCTCCTGTGTTCTGCTTTATATATTTGTGGATGGTTTCTTATATCTCATAAGCATGATATGGGCATCATAATTCAGATTTATTAAATCATCATGTACTATGTCTCTATAAATATAAATTGGAGACATAGAATCCAGGATATCTCAAAAGTACATATATATCATTTCTTTTTTTTTGGTTGAATATTGCTCAGGTATTTAGGTACCAGTTGTGCTAGTTAGAAGATGATTAAAATGAAGCCTCTGATTTTAAGATACCCATAGGCTAGTGATGACCAGCTAGCAAATAGTCCCAGCACAGTGGGTTACAGTTGCATAAGCATAGACTGCCATATGAGCCAGAGAATGGTTTACCTAATCCAAGTGAAAATGGGGAATGTTTGGAAGGTGAAGGACTGGGCTTCCTGGAGGAGGCAAAGCTTATATTTTAATAATGCATTTGTTGCACTGAAGAGGAAGCTGTCTTCTGTACTACTTCCTTCTGATGTTATCTGTTCTATCAGGGTTCCTTGTTGGCTCTTCTCTTGGATTTTCTTTCCCAGTTTATTCTTTAAATATGAGTATTATCAAGAATTTCATCATGGATTGCTTTTCATTCTGCACTGTGAACATTACATCCCATTTTTTTATCAACCAAAAAAAGGAAATGATATATATGTACTTTTGAGATACCCTGGATTCTATGCCTCCAATTTATATTTATAGAGACATAGTACATGTGAACTGCTAAGTCCAAGTTTAAATCTGCAGCCTAGATGTCTTCCCTGAGTTTTGAACTAGGATCTCCCGGGGCTTTGTATGAATGAGGTAATAGGGACGTACTAGCCGAGTAGAATCCAGAAGTGTTTATTACCACTTTTAAAAGTTGATTACTGCTCTATTTGGTGACTGCCTGGTACCAAAACAATTGCAGTGTGAACATAGACACATATACCCAGATGATCTACTGCAGCATTATGCCAAGAGTTTTTTTAATTATCCTAAAAGTGAACATTTAGAATGAAGACCTCTAAGGTAGTATCTGAAAACTCCATTTTGAGACAACAGTAGGCTGGATTATCTTTACTTCTCTTTACCCTACACATAAACCCTGCCGAATATGCTCTAACCTACCTCTGATGTACTATACTATCGTCACCATTAGCTTTCCTATTAACTTGGACTAATTATTAATCTAGATATAGATATATCTCACACACATACATCTTTGTTGCATTGGGAATTGAATCTATGGTTTTATATGTGCTAGACAAGTCTCATAAAGTTGGCCAGGCTTGTCTTGAACTTACGATCCTCCTGCCATATCCCCTTAGAGAACCAGATCATTAATCTTGTAGCATTACTCTGCTTTGTGTAATATGGTGGAATGGCATCTTTAATGGTTTAGGCTGTAAGGTTAGTTTAATGTAGAACTTAATGTAGTCAGATCATCTTGAAACTGCCTTGAATTATTTGCAAAATACAGTATACACAGTGTTCCTAATTATATTTTTCTAAATAGAAGATAATGGATGCCTGTAATCAGTCACAAGATCATGTGACTAACTGAGCCTGTAACACTGATGCTATGTTGAAATAGGAAAGTATTTAAAACCGAATAAGTAGTTAGCATTGGATGAAAGGCAGAGGGAACTGAATCGTACATGTTTCCTCCTGCACATTCGCCTTAGAAATAGAATCACTGAAGGAAACCTCTAGGGAAATGTATGTGTGAAGTTCTGTTCTATTGTGATTCAAATAATCAGATAATAACTTTCCTCTAAGATGATTTACTCATAGATTAAAATCTTATATTAGATTTTGAGAGAAATAAGGGTAAATTGTAAATGAAGATTATAATTTTGGGTTTTGTACAGATACTCCATTCAGTCTTGGTCTGTTTTCTGGAATAAAGATATGTATACAAATCTGCTCATGCCTTGAAATAACATGCAGATGTTGGAAAATAATGAAATTTTGCATCATATTATGCTTTGTCAGTAAAAATCAAGCAGGTATTTGCTTGGGTATTTTACCTGTCATGTAGCAACCGTTATTTATTCTGTATCCTTGTGGATATTCCAAAAGGATGATTTACCCGAAAATCTAATACAAGATTTTAATCTTTGAGTAAATCATCTTATAGGAAAGTGATTATCTGATTATTTGAATCACAAAAATAAGTAGTTTTCTTTTGAACTTAAGGAAAAATAGTTATTCAGATTATATTGAATTTTCTCAGTGAAGAACCATGGTTTCCTAATACTTGAAGAAATGAAAGATGATTCCCTATTTTTACAGATAAGCAGCAAAGATGAAGATTTTTTAGATCTTTCTGTTGACGTGGAACAAAACACATCAATTACTCACTGTTTAAGGTATGTGTAGAATTAGTGTTTTGAAATTTAAAGAGCTTCCTTTAGTGAATTCATGATTTTCTAATGTATAAAAACAAACTTTAATTTTACACAGGGGTTTTAGCAATACGGAAACTCTGTGCAGTGAATACAAATACTACTGTGAAGAGTGTCGCAGCAAACAGGAAGCACACAAACGGTAATTTAGTGCCTCTTGACTCTTTCAGTGATTTTTCTGCAGGTTGGAGTAGGGCTTTTCTAGGTAAAAGTGTTCTGTAAGAAGCTATATTGAATAAAACTTAATTTTATCACCAACAGTTTAGGCTTATTGAGTATCATTAGATAAATGATCATTGTATGCAGTGCTTTTATTACAAAACTCTGTCCCCTCAGGTGATTTTCTACATTCAGTGATTGTATAATAGTCATAAACTACTACAGATATAAAGGATGTCTTTGAAGCTTTCCTTGTTATCTGTATACTTTTTCTTGATGAAGAAGAAGAGGGGGAAAGTGGTACCCCTCACTCCATTCCATTTTCTGCTATTCCTACCTTACAAGGTGTTTGCCCTCATAGTATGTTATAAACACATTTGTCAAAGAATGACATCGTTATTGTTGCCTTACTTTTTATTTAGAAATAATGTCAAACTCTCAAGAAAGTTATACAGATAATATAAGAATGCTTTTTTTAAATCCTATGTCCTTTAAAAGTATATTTTTGATAGGCTGGTCCATGACTCCTGAACACTTCAGTAGATGTTTTGTTGTTGTTGTTTTTTTAATTTTTATTTTTTTGGTAAGACGGGGTCTCACTTTATAGTGCAGGCCAGCCCCGAACTTATAGCAATCCTCCTGCCTCTGCCTCCTGAGTGCTGGAATTATAGGAGCGAGCCATCATGCCTAGCATTTTGTTTGTGTACTGGGGATCAAACTCAGAACTTTGAACTGGCCAGGCAGACACTGGAATCACTGAGCTAAATCCCTGGCCCTTCAGTGTATGTTTCTTAACAAGAAAGAAGTTTTCCTATATATTCAGTCCCATCCAAATCAGGAAATTAATTATTATCTTAGGTCTAATCTGGTATCAAGACATTAATTCCTTCAAAGCAAGATTTGTTCCAGAGTTGTACGTTCTTCCTGAGCCTTTTCTTCCCTCTTTGATCATTACTCTTACGAGAATCACAGGTCAGTTGTTCTGTAAATTGTGCTTCATTTTGGTTTGTCTTTTGTTTTCTTTTGATTAGACTCAGCTTCTGTATTGTAGACAGGAATCTTTTGAAAGTGGTGCCTCACTCTTCTCAATGTTTAAACAGCTTACAAATCTGATATTTCTCATATGTCAGGGGGTCTCTATGTTTGATGTTTTCTAGAACACTTCAGTACTGAGCTTAGCATCTTGCTCATAGTTAAGTTTTAAATAGTGAAAAGATACAAAGCACACCCACCAGTGGGAGAAGAAAACCAGCCAAGGTTCCAGAAGGCACTATACCAGTTAGATCACAAGACACTGAACTCTTCCAGCATAAAGACATCATGGGTAGCTCTTGACAGACTCACTGGCCAAGGTTTGTATTGTGGGCCAATCATATATCCATGCTCTACTTAGTACACACCAATGTCCGGACTCCCAGAAGGGAAGCAGGTGTTGTTCAGTGTGAATCATGCTGTTTGTTCCAACAGTTTGGGTAAAGGAATAGTAGAAATAGTCTGCAAATCAAACTTCGCAGATACCATCTAAGGACTACCCTTGGAAGCAGACCTTTCTAAGGGTAGTCTGAGGCCATATTAATTCTTCTACATGTACCGTTATTGATGCTGCTGTCCCTGAACATTTGATGGTGGTGATGTTTCTCAGAGTTCTCTACGTTTAAGCTACACTTTTTCTGTTGTAATTTATATTGCCTTTCAGTTACACTTGTGTTACTTACTTACTTGTTCAGAGATATTTTGAGATACAGTAGTACATATAGTACATATAGTATCTTCTCTTCCTCCTTTTCTTCCTCCCTTTACTCCTTCCCCCCTCTTCTTCTTCAATATGAACCCAAGGACTCCTCAATGAGTATAATCCTTTATCATTTGTATTTGTTTTCATGTTGTAGTTATTGCCAGGTTGGCCAGTAGGGCCCCTCTTTAAGCTGGTTCCTTTGTCTTTTTTATATGCCCATCATTTTTTGAGCGCTTCTTTACTTTCTGTCACTAAATGTTCTAGGCTTATTTTTCTGAGAGGCTCTGGTACCTATTAGGGGAGAATGATGTTCAGACATCAGGACTTAATAGAAGCATACTCTCTGCTATTGAAATGTCATTATTCCTAAGCTCTTTTAATGAACAGAATGAATATACCAATACCTGTACCTGTATTTACTTCTCTTATCCATATACTGATCTTTGTAGCTAGATTGAAAACCGTGAATTCATAGTGATAGTTCCAGTTACAGCTGACAATCTATAGTTTATTCTTGTGTCTCCTTTTTAATGTATGCCGTTACTTTCTTTGACAGTAAAATTTCACTTCTGTTACCCTTGTAATATTTACCCATTTGGTCAGTGCGTCTGTAACTAACTAATCTCACTCTTCCTTACCTCCTCTTTCCCTTTCACATACATACATATGAGCATTTGCACACATATAATTCTCAGACAGGACACCCTTAGTCATCATGGGCTTCTTTTTCCTGCTCATGCTGATAACTATCTTATTTGGTACCATTTCATGATTGAACTGAACTGTTTATAGAGGAAAAAGCTGAAGTTTCTAAATAATTCTGTTTTTATTTTGGACAAAGATATATTTATTAGGAAAGGAGGTATTTTGGGCAATGAGTATAGGTAAATCAGAACAGATTACATGTTAGTCCTTGCCTTTGGTGCAGATAATGTGGACACCTCAGATAAGTTTGACCAAAAGCACAGGGACTGATATTCATGTTGCAAATGGCAAAAAGTGCTTAAGACTGTTAGTTGAGGAACGTACAGTCAGTGACTAAATGTAGCCAAGAGAAGTACAACTTAAAGACTATTGGCTAAACAGAGTAGGCCCCATCTGCGAGTATATGTGCTCCTCCTATAGATTGATGGCTGCACAAGTATCATATACAGGTAACTGAGAATCATGTATTAAATTGCACTATTTATTTTAAAGACATCTTTGATATTTTAATATCCGGAGCAATTAGGGGTGTTAAGTTACATGAAGAGTATATAGTCTTTGTAAAGAAATTGGAAAAAATAGATGAGTATGAATCACTATAAAAGCATTATTGATACTTGTAAATATTCCAGATTTTATAAGCACATAAATATGTACACATACATGATGGCATCAAACTTTATATGGTTTTATAACTTTTTTACTAAGAAATTGAGGCCTTGTTATGAAAATACACTTTTATCTCACTCTTTAGAGATACTGCTGTCTTGTGCAGACATATCACAGTCCTCTAAATCCAGTAGTTTAGGTTTATGCCTCATGTATTTTTGGATATTTTGAGTATTTCTGTAGATTAAACTATAGTCAAGTTTTTAAAAAGATAACTGTATAGAAATTACCTATCCTCAGAAAGATGTGGTATCCATCCTTCTGATAACATTACATTGTGTGATTTAATCTGGTTTTTCCTAATTTGAGTTAGTCCACTTCTAAGGTTCCTGTCAGCTCTAAAAGTTCATTCTTTCTAGTCTCAGAATGAGCTTCTCCTAAGGAAGCAAACATCAGTTTGACTTTAAAAGATTGCAATCTATATGAAGCACAAAAAATGCATGATTGTCCCAATGATACAGAAAAAAGAACTTGAGAAACCTTTTCATGATTAAAAAGAAAAACAACAAACCAGAAATAGAAGGAAATTACCTCAGGATAATAAGGACCCACAACAGACATACTCATACTCACTAATGACAAACTGAAGGCCTTTCCTCTAAGATCAGAATAAGACAGGGGCAGAGATTTAGCTTGCTATCATTCACCTGCCTTGCAAGTACATGGACCTGAGTTCAATTCCCAGAACCTGAGGTGGGGGGGGGGACAAGACAGGATCTCTACTTTTGACAACTTAATTCAATATACAATTTGAAATTCTAGCCAGAGTAATTAGGCAAGAAAATGAAATAAAAGAGATTCCAATTAAAAAAAGCAATAAAATTATTTCTTTTCCCAGATGTCATGATATTGTTATATTTATAGAACCATATAGATTTACACACAGTAACCTATGAAAACTAATGAACATGTTTAGCAGAATTGTAGGATACAAAATGAACACTCTGATGTCAGTTGCATTGTCCTATGTACTAAGAGTAAATAGTCCTTGAAAGCAAATTAAAGTATTCCTTTTTTTTTTGAGACAGGGTCTCACTTTGTAGTTCAGGCTGGCCCTGAGCTCAGCCTCAAACTCACATCACAGCAATCCTCCTGCCTCTGCCTCCTGAGTGCTGGGATTACAGGTGTGGGCCACCACGTCCGGCACTAAAGTATTCTTTTTTATAAAAACATCAGAAGTAATAAAATTAAGACTACATTTAACCAACAGAGGGAAAGACTTGTATACTAAAAAGTAGGAAACATTGCTTCAAAAAATTTAAAGTAGATACAAATAAGTAGGGATACATCCTAATGTTCATAGATGGAAGCCTCAATAGTGTTAAAATGTGCATGCTCCCCAGAGCAGGCTGATAAGCTGTAGCGCCCGTGAAATTCCCAATGGCAGACCTAGGTGGTGTGTATGTACCTGAATCCCATCATTTGGGAAGCTGAGGGAGGGGTTTTACAAGTTGGAGTTCCTTCTGGACAGTTAAAACCCTGCTTCAAAATAGTAAAAGGGGTGGGATATAGCTCAGTGATAAGGCCCTGGGTCCAGATCCCTGACCACCCCCCAACCCCGAGAAACCCTATAATGCCATGTATTGTTTTTGCAGAAACACAGAAAGCATCTTAAAATTCACATGGAGACATATCTACATGAGTAGATAAAGAGATTTTAAGAATGAAGAATAGCCAGAGGCATCATACTTCCTGATTTCAAAATATATTACAGTGCTATAGTAATTAAAACAATATTGTACCCAGCTAATGACATACACACCACTGGTACGAAGAGCCACTTACATATGGTTAACTTCTTTGACAAAGAAATCAAAATTACGTAATAGAGGAAGAAGAATTCAGCAACACTGAATATCTACCTGGAAAAGAATGCATTTAAACTCTTAACCTAATACCATACACAAAAATTAATTCAGAGTGGTTTAAAGACCTAAATGCCAAACCTGAAACTCACAAAATGTTTGGAAGGAAATAGAGAAGGCACTCCATGACATTGGATTTGGCAATAGGATGATAACAAAGCAGAGACAATATAAATAAAAATGGGTAAATGAAACTTCATCAAATTTAAGTCTTCTGCAAAGCAAAGGAAATGATAATAAAAGGCAGCCTCCCAAGTGGAAGAAAGTAACTTGGAAACTATATATTTCATTAATAGCATATACCCTGAAAATATAAAGAAAAAAATGTAGTTAACAGCAACAAAATAATCCATTTTAAAAATGGACACAGAACTTGAATAGACATTCCTCCAGAGAATGTAAACAGATGACCAGCAAGCTACTGAAATAAGATACATCTCACCAGTTATCAGGAAATGCAGTTCAAAACCACATGATATCATCATCTGTTTCTTTTCCCCTGTTAGAGTGGCCACTGATCCCCTCCCCCTCTATCGAGGTATGGAGAATTGCTTGTGTACTGTTGGTGGGAATGTAAAATGTAGCTGCTACAATGGAAATCAGTATGGCGAGTCCTTAAAAAGTTAGGAATATAATTTATTACCCTTTGAATCAGCATTTCCACTTCTTGAGTATAAATCCAGAAGAACCAAAATCAGAATCTTTAATACACTGTTTTCAGGCTCATCTTTATTTTATCATTATTTGCAGTAGCCTAAAAGGGAAGCAACCCAAATGTCCATTTGCAGATGACAGGATAAAGAACAAGTGGTATGCATATCCAGTAGACTAGTAGTCAGCCTTTATAACAAAGGGAAACACCTTGTGTTACACGCTACAGTGCAGTGAGTGTTAAGCACATGCTAAGTGAATAAGCCAGTCATAATATGGATGACCACACTTCTAATGTGCTATCTAAGATAGTCAGGCTTTTAGAAAATAGGTGGTTGTTGGCAGCAGCTAAGAAAGGAAGAAAGAAGGGAGAAGTTGTTCTGTGAGTAAGAGGGTCAGTTTTGTAAGATGAGGTTATCAAGATCTATTTTGCCATAGTGTTTGTATATTTAATACTATGGTTATTATATGCTTATAGTTAAAATTCTAAATTTTGTTACCTTTTTATGACCTGATAAAAATAAGCACTTGTAATACTACAAGTATTACAAATATGTCTATATTTGTGAAATTATGTATGTATTTTGAGGCAGGGTTTTTGCTCTGTAGTTCAGATGGCCTTGAACTCACTATGTAACCCAGGCTGGCCCTGAAGTGTCGGTGATCTTCTGCCTCAGCCTCACGAGTGCTGAGATTACAGGCATACACCATCAGGCCAAGGTTATTATTTTAAATATTTTTAAAATTCTATTAAAACATTCCTGCTGGGGATACTAATTTTTGGAATTGTTAACAGTGTGCCACAAAATAAGTATTCTGTGATCAAATGAATTTGCTGTATAATTGTTTCCTCTTAAATGATTCACAGACGCTTGAGAAGATCCACAGAATAGAAAAGTTTAGCTTTTTTAACATGTCCTGTTCCAGAATTTAGATACACAGTAACACCTTTATGTAGAATGTATTGAACCCCTAGAAAAATGTGAATATATCATTGTGTGCTCATCATACACTTTGTCCCATAGGCAGATCCAGCACTTAGGTCAAAGTAAAGTGAAAAGCCTGAGGAATTAGGATGAAGGACTGATGGTTTTGCATCAGAGCTTTTCCTAACTGTGTATACAAGGGTGGATTTGAGGCTGAGGTTTTAAAGAACACTGTCTGTCGCTCCTGTCTGTGGACTCTGATGATTAGTGACAGTGGGCTGGAAGCTAAGCTCCTTGCCTTGCCGTCTTGCCCACCCCTCTGCCCATAAAGGAGACAGTCCTGTCCTTCCTGGGGCACTGAAGAAGACACATATATTGCCCAGAGCACTCAGCATCTTGTCTTTATGACCATCTGTCCATTTCTGAGCACCCGCCCTAGATTTAGTGATTGAGTTCTGCCTGTTAGTAGGATCAAGAATTTGCCTTTTGCTTCATTTTCCTAATTCATAGCAGAATTACACTGGAGTCAGATCAGGGTAGCCTGTGTGGTTTCATGTCAAAGTCTTGTCAGCATTAGGGATTTGCCATTTAGTCAGTGCCTTTGCACACCTTCTTCCAGTAGAATCCTCCTGAGTCTGCCTTCTATTTCTGGTAGGTGGGACTCTTCCCTCTGTACGAGGTCATGCCTAACTCCTTGGCTGGTTCTTTAGGTACTGCTTAATCCCACGCTCATCCATATGGCAGAGTCCCCCATGGGCATCAGCCACACCTGTGACCTGTTCTTCATTTTTGACATGTGCTGGAGATCAGATTGTGTAATCTAAATGTCCTTTGATTGTTTACATCTCACTTTGTCAGGTCATAGAATCTCATTCTCTCTGCTTACTGTCAATATGCAACAGTTTATCCCTATGTATGTCAAAGAGCACAAGATTTAGTCCATGGAACTCTATATCTGTACAGTTGTTTTGCTTTTCTATGTGATTAACAAATCTCTAAAGTTGAAAGAGTAAACATTCCTGGATCCTAAGACTGTTCTCCCCACCACCAACTGTCAGCAGTTTATTGGCTGGTATTCTAGGCAGGGCCCGTTGCACACAGACTGTCAGCATTCTCTGTGCCTTTTGGAGTATCTTCACTCTTAACACTTGCTCATTGGTGGGCTTTACCTGGGGCTGCTGCAGATGTACGTTTCTGAGCATTTCTTTCAGCCTGGAGTTCTGGGTAAGGGGCTGAGAGGTACTGAAGAGAGTGTAGAAGTCTAGATACCTTCTCAGCATTAGTGCTCCAGGGTTTCTCTCTGAGAGGAGGCCACAGTTGTGCCTCTGGGTTTGCCTGAGGTTGAACAGTTTGCTTCTCAGTTTGTCTGAGGTTGAACCCTTATCCTGGCTTCCTTCTTTTCCTGTACCCCCAGGGAACACCATTGTAACTGTCTCAGGATTTTGTCTCTGTGTCAGCTATTGGGAAGGTTGTATTTTTATTATCATCTATTTCAAACTATAATTTCTGTCATGATTTTCTGTTTATCCTGTGAGTTACTCAGCGGTATGTTGTTCAGTTTCCATATTTGGGGGAATTTTCTAGATAATTTTGTCTTTATCAGAGAATATACTCCATGATTTCAATTCTGAAATTTATTGAAACTTCTTTTATTGCTTGGTGATTGTCCTGACTTTACTTATGAAGAATGTGTAGTCTGCAGTTTGGGTTTGTGTTCCATAAATTGTAAGTTTCATCTGCAATTAGATGATTCATAACTTTTCTGTGCTTATTGGTTTTTTTGTTAGAAGAGCCTATTGACTTTAGCTCTGATTATAAGTTTCTTTTAGTTTTATGAAATTTTGAGCCTTTGATATTAGGTGTGTAGCTTCTGAGAATATGTCCTTTGGGTTATTGAATCTTATTTTTGAAATATCTCTTTTTCCATCTTTATACTTCCTTTTTCTAGGTTTTGATTATAATTAGATACTATCAAGAAAGGTAAACATCTGTTAGAGTAAAAACTGATAGAGCTTACAATTTTAGAAAATGTGTAACTTTTATAAAGTCACCCAAAGCTCAGTTATTTATTGGTAAGTAAACACTCTTTAGAGAAAATAATAAATTTAAGTAAAAAATGAATTATTAAGCTAGTTCATCAAAGATTTAAAAATTATGTTTAAGTAGAACTATTTTTTTGTTTTTGAGACAGGGTCTTGCTTTGTAGTTCAGGCTGGCTCTGAGCTCAGCCTCAAACTCACATCACAGCAATTCTCCTGCCTCTGCCTCCCGAGTGCTGGGATTACAGGCGTGAGCCACCACGCCCGGCACTGTGGTATGTGGTACTGGTTGCTGCTGGGCGTGAGTCTCCACGCCCAGTATTGTATGTGGTTAGTGGGGATCAAACCTGGGCCCTTGCGCTTGGAAGGCAGGCACCAAACCACTGAGCTAAATTCCCAGCCCTCATATAAGATCTTAATTCATATTGCTAGATTGGTTTCAAGGAATGGCTAGATGTTTACTTTTATTTTGACCACCAGTTTTCAAAGGCCAGGCTGATTCAGTAGTAAACATTTTAGGAATAGTAAGTTGCCTGTTACATATATGCTTTGTAGAATGCAAATTTGATGTAATATTATAAAATGATTTCTTTTCCTTTCATTAGAGGTAATGGCTTGTAAATTTCATTTATTTAATTATGGAAGATGTTCTGCTCCACTGAACTCACATCAAATTTAGATCTGCAACATTTTGCAAGTATTCATCATTTGCCAGCCTTGTTGCTAGATAGTGGGAAATAAAAATGGAAGAAAGAGTTTCTGACTTTCACAAGTTCAGATCCTAGAAGAAAGACTCATAACACTTAAATGTTTAACGTGAAATCTTGACATATGTAAAGTGAACCCTGTGAAGTGCTGATAGAAGGTGGAAGAGAACAGTCATTAATGCTATGGGGTATAGTGTCCTGTGCTGTGCCTTTAAAAGAATAGTTTATTGTGTGTAAAACAAGAGTACCAACCCAATCTCGGGGAAAATAGCTTTGAAGGGCATAGCAAAAAGCAGTAGAGTGCATGGGCCAGGGATTTAGCTTAGTGGTTCTGGCATCTGCCTGGCAAATGTAAGGTCCTGAGTTCAATTCCCAGTAACCACATACCACAGTGCCCGGTATAGTAACTCACCCCTGTAATGCCAGCACTCAGGAGTCAGAGACTGAGCTGTGAGTTCGAGGTTAGCCTGAAGCTACATAGAGTGAGTTGAGGGCCAGTCTGAATTATAAAAGGGAGACTTGTCTCAAAAAAAAAGCAGTAGAATGCAAAGGATAGCATGTGTGTCACAGTTAAAAAAATACCTTCTGTGTGTCCAGATTATTTGATTCCTTTAGGATCTGTGTAGTTGCCTAGTTTCTTTTTCTTCTAAATAGATTTTATTAGTGCATTTTATACATACTTTATGATCACGTTCAACATCGAGAATTTGTAATTATACATGATACATCTTGATTCTCATTTTTTCCCCATTCCCCTGCCTTCCCTACAACCTCCACCCCCTATATAAAGCTTGGTTTCCTTTTTTTTTTTTTTTAACTATTGTATTTTTTCTTTCCCTTCTTTACCCTACCCACCCTTTACCTTTTCCTTTTGCACATTTTCTTCCTATTTCACATTACTTATAAGATATTTTGGCATTCATTTACATCTTCAGGTTTTCATACTAGAGAAAAGATAAGGGTATTTATACATTTATGTCCTGTTGTAATTTTTAATAAATTTTTGCTAATCTCTGGCAAACACCCTCAACTGAATGGTCTCTGATACTTCTCTTGTTTCATTCTCCTGTTGTCAATCTATTCTTGCATTACATAGATTAATAGAACAAATGGTTTGCAATCTACACTCACATCCAGAGGTATTGGCAGCTTAAGGAACCTGCTTTTCTTCCACTACTCCTGGGCATCAGAGTCATTTTAAAGATGTATTCAGCAAGCATAGATCCTTAACAAAGGACTGTTGCTATTCCAGTTGTTTTGAAGTCTTTTTTTTTTTTTTTTTTTGGTTTTTTGAGACAGGGTCTCGCTTTGTGGTTCAGGCTGGCCCGGAGCTCAGCCTCAAACTCACATCACAGCAATCCTCCTGCCTCTGCCTCTCGAGTGCTGGGATTACAGGCATGAGCCTCCACGCCCGGCACTGTAGTATGTGGTACTGGTTGCTGCTGGGCGTGAGTCCCCACACCTGGTATGGTATGTGGTTACCGGGAATTGAACCCGAGTCCTTGCACTTGCAAGACAGGTGCTGGAACCACTGAGCTAACTCCCCAGCCCCTTGTTTTGACGTCTTACTGCATGCTGTATGATATGTCTTGATGATGGTTGATAAGGTGGGGGTAATTGTAAGATGTTCTGAATGTTGCCAATACAAATGTGTAATAGAAATATGCAAAACTGGGGGGTCTGGGCTTTAAAAATTGTTCATGACTTAATCTGTTAATTGGAGATCCTTAAGTTTGATTGTTCATTAAGGATATGGCAGGTGTTTTTAATAAAATTTTATGTTCATGTTTGTTTTTAATAGGATGAAAGTTAAAAAACTGCCCATGATTCTAGCTCTACATCTGAAAAGATTTAAATATATGGATCAGCTTCATCGATATGCAAAACTTTCTTATCGGGTAGTTTTTCCTTTAGAACTCCGTCTGTTTAACACATCAGGTGATGCAACCAATCCTGACCGAATGTACGACCTTGTTGCTGTTGTGGTTCACTGTGGAAGGTAATTGCAGCTCTGGGGAGGTGGTAATGAGCAGAGCAGAACGCATTCAGGATGTTCATGAGTGCTGTGAATGGAGAGCTTTTAAGTGCTCTTCATCCTTCTCAAGATAAATTTTATTTTACAGTGGATTTTTCAGATATACAATTTATCATACTTTCCTTAAAGCTTTCATTTACTAAAGATAAAATTCTTGGCTTTTTATTCCTATTATTTAATTATTACTCTAAATATATTATGTCTCGTGTTCCTAACACTTTAGAATCTGTTTGTTTTTTGTCTGTTTGGTGATGGTAAAATGATGCTGTTTAGATAAATTTTACCCAAAAGATCATTTCTGAGACAAATTAGATGTTTTCATCTTGTTAATGGTTATGAAAAGCATTTAGAAGTTTTTGGAAATAATCTTCAAAGATAATTTTTCTGATTTTACCAGTGAATATATTTATCATTTTTTATTAGCCAATTTAGTGTGCAGTCTCATTTTTATTCCCTTTTCCAGCAATGGTTTGTCTGTCCTCTCTGCATATATATATAATCAATTTATAAAATAACAAAAAATTGCCAGATTAAATTTCCAGATTAAAGAACCATCATGTAATGAAAACTTGTACTTGCAACGTAGCGTCTTCACTGAGTGCATGTGATTCCTTTAATAATTTTTAAATGGGGCATTTGTTCTTTTTCCTAAGTTTTAGGCAACTTGTAATAATTATTTGATTCTAAATTTCAGTTCAGTTTTAAATCAGTGTAGCTTTCTTCTGGGGCAAGAAGAATAAGAAATATTTTAATCTGATATGGTTTCTTGATAGAATGTAAAATTTATAGCATGAAAGAGTAACATAAATAGGCGTAGTAAGAAATTAACAATTCTTTTTTCTTCTTTTGTTTTAGTGGTCCCAATCGAGGACATTATATTGCAATAGTTAAGAGTCATGATTTTTGGTTGTTATTTGATGATGACATTGTAGAAGTAAGTAATTTCTTAATTTTTTTTAAAGTTGTGAATATATTTAGTTCTTCACTTTCTCAGTTTTTCATTCACATGACTGGTGATGAGTATTAGATGAACGTCCAGGTCATTAAGTTACAGTTTCATTTTACCTTTTTTATTTATAATGTTCAAGCCTAATGCTTGGGTGGCTAATCAGGCTTTAATAACTAGAGTAAACAAGGGAGACCTTTCACTAATAGAGCCAGTTTCCACAAAATCTTTCATTACTTTTAAAGAGCTTTGTAATATGCATAAAGTATAAAAATTTTAAATAACTTGAGTTTTTCTTTACATGAATACACATACTTGTCAGCCACTATCCAAATCAAAACACAGTATATTTTCAGTACCTCACACATTCTTCGTTCTTGGTCAGTAAAGTAATACGGCTGTTCCCACCTCTTCCCTTTGTCCCTTGGAACTGACTATTTGGAAAATTAATCAGATTAAC
The DNA here is from genome assembly GCA_004026965.1 of Petromus typicus. Lineage (NCBI taxonomy): Eukaryota > Metazoa > Chordata > Mammalia > Rodentia > Petromuridae > Petromus > Petromus typicus. The sequence continues at coordinate 23,218 of PVIR01008244.1, forward strand.
TTTGCCCGTGTTGCAGTATTAGTGGATTTACACAGTATGCCTTCTTTTCAGCCTGGCTTTTTCCACTCATCACTGTGCTCTAAGATTCCTTCCCTTTATTGCTATAGTTGTTGTTGTCATTCCTTGCTTCATAGTTTTTTGATTATATAAACATACCAAGTGAGACGTTTGAGTTTTTGTCAGTTATTCACCATTATAAACAGAAGTCTTTTGATCATCCTTGCATAAGTCTTTTACTAGATTTATATATTCACTTTTTTTGGATTTTACATTAAGTTGTACCAGTGGAAATGGCCACTTTTGTAGGTATAAAAATGATTGGAATTAGTGTTTTATGTGGTTAACTTACACATAGAAGTAGAATTGCTGAACATTCAGCTTCAGCAATATTGTTCAATATTTTTCAAAGTGGCTGTACTGTCTTACAAACCTTCCAGCTGTACTTGATATTGTCAGTCTTTTTAATTTAAGCTGTTCTGTTTGCTCACAGTTCACATATTTATTAATGTTTACATTTTGTCTCACAGAAAATAGATGCACAAGCTATTGAAGAATTCTACGGGTTGACATCAGATATTTCAAAGAACTCTGAGTCTGGTTACATCCTTTTCTATCAGTCTCGAGACTGAGGAGAACCATGATGAAGAGATATTTTCTGCCTCATTTCTTCTCTGGTTATTTTGGAAAGGATCAAGCACTGATTTTTCAAGAAAAGAGAAATGCAGGAAGCTCAGGGGGCAGTAGCATACTTTGCACACAATAAAGCAAAGACTATGGATTAACAAGCCCTTCCTATCATGGTAGTTGATTTATTTGCTCAGGTATCATACTGTCTGTGCAGTTCCATACAACAAGGACATGAAATCAGAGATACCAGCTCCTCTTGTTAAACAGCCTTCCAGTTACTGACATGTTTTCTCTTTATAAAGTGCACCAATAATAAATTGAATTCCTTAGGGGTGCAGTAGGAAGAATTGGAATATGTGCTGGCTTATATTGATAATGTAAGGAGATGATTCTGAACTCACTGCACAGATGCCCGGGGTTAGTATGTGTAGAAGCATATTCAGTGTCTTTTCAAGCATAAACCAGAAATATTTTTGGGCCCAACACTTGCAGTTGCCTTCCTGATGTAAAAACCTAACATATAGTAAAATCCAGTGTCAGGAAGACAAATATGTTTTGCTTCTCTGAAGAAGCTTTTAATAATATACAGTATATGTATATGTAGGGAACAATTGGTCAGAAGTGGCTTTTTGTTTCCCCAAGGGGAAAGACTGGCTTTGTAATTATAATTTTTTCCTTATTTATTTTACTTAAAACTGGTAGAGTCTTAATTATTGTATGAAGTGCCCATGATTCTGTCAGTAAATTTTAGCCTATTAGTTTGTCAGGTTAAGTACTTCCTTTGTTTGTTTCTGTTTTTAAGGAGAATTTAAAATTCTATCTGAAATTACTAAGAGATCTTGAGAAAAATTGCAATGAGAGGAGGTAAATATTCTTTTTCAGGAGGAACTGATATCTCTGGCTCAATATTTGTTCTTTTGTCATAGTTTATAAATCAGTTATTTTATTCAGCTTTAATTTCAGTAAAATAAAAAGTTCAAAATTCCCTATAGTTGTTGGAATGATTAAAAGAAATTCTGGTGCAGTGGTGATGTACTGGTGTTTAGAATTCTTAAATATCCTGATGTTTCAAATTGAGCCTTGCTTGAAAAATTCATGTTATCAAAGTTATTTTCTAATGTCTTTTTTAAAAACTTTAGTAAAAAGTAATATTAGCCCTAGCAGCTGGATTGTGGCCAGAAACACTTTCTGAAGATTACATTTTGATTAGATAGGCCAGTCGTAGTAATAATTTTTAAAAACTCTTTTCTCCCTGTGACTTTACAGATTGATTGGAAGAATGTTCAGAAATTAAAATTTATATTTTTCAGTTTGCTGGGGGTTTCAAGAAGTAATATATGTAATGTAAAATATATGTAAACCATTGCAGTTTATATTTTTCCATGTATCAGTAAGTTGTCTGACAGTGACAGAAGGTAACTTGCAAAAAACAATTGAAAATTACTTTCAAATAATAGCAATCAGATGTTGGATGTCTCTTATCAAAAAGAATAATTTTTAATTTTTAAAGTTATTTTACTAAAACTGTTGACAACAAAAAAGGATGTTTCTTGTGCTGCTATTAACATTTATTATCTGTATCTTTTAGCTCAGGAAATGACTTCACCTATTTGTTCCATAAACAGATCTTTAACAGGGTTACTTAGCTAATTGGGCTGCTTATACAGATATGGTGAGAAAAAATTATGCTATTTGGTATTTATACTAAATATCAAAAATATTTTGGCAAATTCATTTTTAAGATAAGCTTCTCTTAGCCTAGCTAGAGTTCTTTTGTACAGATTACACATAGCCTGCCTGATCGGCCAACATTACACAGAGAATAACTAAGAACATGGGGGAAGTCAACAGAGTAGAAGTGCTTGTATTTTGAGAGCATAAACTGAATGAATTGTGGAATTTAAAGTTGTATTTTTATTGGTTTCTGTAAAGAAAAAGGATACAGTGCAGCAGAGTTAGTTTTAACATCAAGTAGGCCACAGCAAGTATTAAGATAGATGAAGTCATTTGCATAAAGGTACAGCATTGAAATACTGTATTGTGTTTTGTACATTTTTGCATTTAAAAATCCATACAGGCAAAGCAAGTTAAATTTCATGTCACAGCGAGTTCTAACACTTGTACTGAGTTCCATGGTCGTCACACGCATGGTTCACATCTACACTGTATGTCATAGTGTGATTTGAAGTGGGAGGGACTGAGTGATGGCTCTAAATTTATTTTTTACTCTTAGTGCAGTGGGATCTAAATAAAATGTTTTGAAGCTTATCAGAAACTCAATATACTTTTAAAACATATAGGGTTAGGGTTGGGGAAATAAAAATACAGGTATAGTAAGTAAAAAAAGTGACCCATCTAGAAAGCATGGTGAGGTTGTGTGTGGGTTGACTGTGATTAAAATGAGGGGCAGGTTAAGACTAAATGGGCTGATTGCTATATAACTATGTACATGTTTGTTGGGATAGCTGTCCCGTATTTTGTATATTGGAATAAAGATTTCTATAAATTATCTTAACTAAAAGTAAATATTCTAAATTAAGTTCCACTTCTAAGTCATACAGCTTCTATCTTGGAAAATTTTACCAATTACAGAAGTCAAGAGGCTTAGGAAAGGGGAGGGAAGGAGATGTACTATATGGGTCTTGTGGCTTCTAACCGTCCATATAGGTTGTTTTCTTTCTTTGATGGCAGTAGGAAGACCTCATTTTCATGACATATTACTCTTGATACTTTATTTTAAAGATACTTTTCATTAAAGATTCTCTCATGAGGTGTTTGGCTGGGAGCTCGGAGGCTAAGGTGCTCAGGTCCTGGCTCTTCAATGAACTTAACTGTGTGACCTTGGGCAAGTCACTTAACCTCTCTGTGCTTCAGTCTCCCTGTCTTGTAAAATGGGAGTTATACCTACCTCACAGGGTTGTTGTGGGGATTAATTAGAAATAATGTCTGTAAAGCATTTAAGGTTCTTGAAGAAGGCGCTATATAAATACAAAATAATATCTATTAAAATTGTTTATTTGTGCTTGTGAGGTTTTTTTTTCTTAACATGTATTTGCAAATTAAAAATGCACATTTTGGAAATCATGTTGCTGTTTTTGCACAGGTTTATACTTTCGTTATCCAAAAAGATTTTCTCTAGAAGAGCATTGCAGTTAGGTGAAACAGTACTGTGTATGCCTGCATTGAGTTAACATGCCGCTTGCTATGTTGGTCTGCTTTCTGTCGCTATGACAAAACTCTGGGATACTCAGTTTAAAAACAGGGAAGATTGGGTCTTGAGCTTTCATAGGTTTCACTTCCTGATTGGTTGGATCTGTTGCTTTGGGGTCTGTGGTAAGGCAGAGTATCGTGGCAGAGTGTATGAAGGAACCAGGATGCAAAATAAAGAGAAGAGGGCCCAGGGTGTCATTGCCCCTTTCAAGGGCACAGCACCAGGCCTTACCTTCCTCCCACCAGGAAGGCAATGATCCTGCCGTCTTCCAGGAGCCCCAGTGGCTGGCGACCGACACATTGGCCTTGGGGGTGACACTCCAGATCCAAACTAAGGTACTTGTATTGGTCTTCATGTGGTGGCATGTCTTTTGAAAAATGCTAAGCTTAAATTTTGATGTTTAGAATGATAAACTCTTTATCTGAAAGGTCACAATCATATCCTTCCTCTCTACAGTATAGCAGTTGTTCCTGTCTAATGTGTGCTTAGTTAACCTGTCCTTCTGTACTTGGAAGCCTGTTCCACTTCGTAGTAAGTTGGATTGTTATTAATGTTTCTGGCATTTATAACACATCATCATTCTCCCAGCATGCCTTCTGTTGGCAATACTGCCCATTGTGTTAATAAGTTCAAAGACTTCATCATTGTTAGGAGCTCTGTTCTGGAAGCACTGTTTATTTAGATCTATGAGTGTTCTCAGAATAAACACAGCAACAAGCAAATGAGACTATCAGTGAGGACCTGAACAAGCATTTTTTTTTTTTTTTGTGAGCATCTGTATTGTACTTGCAGTAAATGAAATTTTGTATATCGAAGAGTTTTTCCATGAACAGTTGAAAGGCCAAGACTGCTTCCCCACGTCTTTAAAGTTCCCTTATTACTAGTGCCTATAGTTTTTCCCTGCATCTCTGTCAGTATGTTTTCTTTTACATGTCACCTCTGCTCACTCTCCAGTGTTGCTACCGTGAGAACCCATCATTTTTTGATTGATTAATTCAATATTTGCTATGTGATTGGTTCAGTACTTGACATTTTACTTCATTTGATGTCAACCTCAGTGGCATCTGTAGGGTAAGTGATATCTTTGTTTTACAAAAGAATCTATAGCTTTTCAGTAATCTTCCCAGAATCCCACCATCTGGAAAGCATTAATGCAGTATAATGTAAGTGTCCATGCTTTTACCCTTACCTGTCAGTTTCAAAGGTTTTTTTTTTTTTTTTTTTTTATGGTAACATAATAAAAGTGAACATTTTAACCAGTTTTAAATGTTCAGTTAAATAATAGTATATTCACCATTTTCTGAATCTGTCACCACTGTCCATTTTCAGAGCTCTTCATCGCAAATGAGAATTCTGTACTTGTTAATTGCCCACTCCTCCCCAAGCCTCTGCTAACCTGCATTCTTCTTTGTGTCTGCAAACTTGACCACTCTAGTACCTTGCATGAGTGGAATTACTCAGTGTTTATCCTATGTCTGGCTTGTTTCATTTGGTACCACGTTTTGAACACTCATCCATGTGGTAGCATATGCCAGAATCTCCTTTGTTTTTAAGCTTGAATAATCTGTATCTGTATATGCCATGTTTCATGAGTCCATTCTTTGACATTTGAGTTATTTCTGCCTTTTGGCAGTTGTGACTTATACTGCTGTGGGCATTAGTATGCAGGTAGCCCTGATTTCACTTCTGGTTATACATACCTAGGAACTGTCAGATAATATGAAATTCCATGTTTAACTTTTTTGACAACAGTTACACTATTTCCATAGTCACGTCTACATTTTTATATTCCCAGCAACAGTGCATCAGTCTTCCAGTTTCTCCACATCCTTGCTAATAATGCTTGTTATTTTCTATGTTATTTTGTTTGAGTAATTGCCTTCCTATTAGGAGTAATTGCTGTCATATCAGAATATGATATCATTGTGATTTGACTTGTATTACCCGGGACTAGTGATGGTGAGCATCTTTTCATGTTCATACTGACTGTCTGGATATTGTTGACTAAATGGGTATTTAAGCCCATTGTCCATGTATTTCTTTCAATTGGGTGACTTTTCCTAAGTTGTAGGTTTTTTAAAAATAAATTCAGATAGAAATCCTTTATTAGATAAATTTATCAGTATTTTCTCCTATTTTGTCTTTTCATTCTCTTAGAGATTGTATCCTTTGATGCACAAAAGCTTTTAATTTTGATACAACCATGTTTTTCTTTTATTGCTTTTCTTTTTTTGGTTTCACAGGAAATTAAGTGTCCCAAAGATTTTGCCCTATAGTTTTCTATGAGTTAATAATAGTTTTAGCGGGCCGGGGATTTAGCTCCGTTGTTCTGGCACCTGTCTTGCAAGTGCAAGAGCCTGGGTTTGATCCCCGGTAACCACATACAATACTGGGCATGGAGACTCACGCCCAGCAGCAACCAGAACGACATACCACAGTGCTGGGCATGGTGGCTCCCCCCGGTAATCCCAGCACGTGGGAGGCAGAGGCAGGAGGATTGCTGTGATGTGAGTATGAGGCTGAGCTCAGGGCGAGCCTGAACTACAAAGTGAGACCCTTTCTCAAAAAATAAATAAATAATAGTTTTAGCTTTTATATTTAGGTCTTTATTTTCGTGTTGATCTTTGGAAATGGTGTAACATAAAAGTCAGCGAGTTTTTTGCATGTGGATATCCAGATTTCCCAGCACCATATGTTGAAAAGACTCTTCCACTGATCTTGTCCTGCTTGCCAAAGATCTGTTAGCCAGATACTCTTGAGTTTATATCTGGGCTCTTTCTTTTATCCCATTCTGCCAGTATGACACTTTTGATTATTAGCTTTGTAATAAATTGAAATAAGGAAGTGTTGAATCTTTTTTTTTTTTCAAGATTATTTTAGCTATTGAGGGCCCTTTGATATTTCATATGAATTTTAGGTTTTTTTAGGCAAAAATTACTTTGGGGATTTTTACTAGCGATCAAGTTAAATCTGTGTTAGTCTGTTAGTCAGCTTTTCATTGCTTGACAAAATACCTGATATAAAACAACTTACAGGAAGAAACATTTATTTTTGTTCATGGTTTCAGTCTGTGGCCAGCAGTGCATCTTGAATCATTTGTCAATGAAATTACGGAAAAATAGAATCTTGATGTTACTGAGCTCTGCTATGTCATCAAAAATCTATTCACTGCAAAGCCAGAAGCAAGACAGTAATAACACCATATGTATAGATCTTGAGGTGATAATAGAAGTAATGATTGTGAACCTACATTTTGAATCTTTTGTTTTGCTGGTAGCTTTTCTTTCAGTCAGAAATCACTTATGTTTCCTTTTGATGGTTGTTTCTTGAGAGAAGGTCTCATGGTGGAGTTCATGCTGGTCCTGAACTTATATAACCTAAGCTGGCCTGAAACTCAGCAATCCTCTTTCTTCAGCCTCCTGAGTGTTGGGATTACAGACTTGTAATCCACAACTGGTCCAAACAGCATTTATTTTAGGCTGCAAAAGTAAATGCTTTTGTGGCTGGCTAGTTTTGAACTACTAGATTTTCACAACCTGTGAAAGGTTTGCATTTATGTGGGGACAAAGGGTAGTAGATTGATGTGAATAGTAGACCTATAAAATTGCAGGGAATAGGCTTCTATATGCGTTCATAAAAGGCTCAGAAAACAAATATGTAGGTGAGCAGCTGACCCATTTTCCCAGTATTACATATGCTTACTCTCTAGTCACATTATACTTTGATTAAATTTATCTGTTAATAAGCATTATTGAACAGATGTATTTAAAGTCCCTGTTTAAAAATTATTGTCTTAAATATCATATATGAGCATTGCAATATCTGGATTTCTATATAATGTCTGTATCCCACAATTTATTACATGTTTAGAACTGGTCTAAAGATCACTTTACTGGGTGTGCAATTTCAAACTGAGATATGAGGCTTGTTATCCTTTACCAGCACAGCAGGACTGGAGATGTTCATACATTTTCCTAAGAATCCAAACTCAGTTTTGAGTATTAGATTATAAGTGTTCCATGGTATAGATGTGTCACAGCTTCGTTGCAAGGATTTGCTTTTAGTTCGTTGACTTTGCCTAGTAATTATGGGAGGTCTGGCCATGATGACATGTGAGAAATTACAATTGGCATGTTCAGGCCAGACCTGTTAGTCACCATCCCTCCTGCCACATGTGCAAAACTTTTCATTAGAACTTGAAATTAAGTAGAGTTGAAATGGCCAGATGCTGCTTAGACTGTTCTCTTGCAAGGTCTGCAGTGGCTTGAGTGAGACATTTAATAATTGAGGACAGGTTGATAAAACTAAATGAGCCTTACATTGAAGAGTGTTGAGTAACTTTTGAAAACCTGCTGGAAACACTGCATCTGTGTTACTTCCTTTGGCAAAAAACAGAAGATAGTTTTAAAGACCCTTGAGAAGCTTTAGGACAGAGGAAGAAGTAGTACTGGGCAACTTTCATATGTTGAGTAGTTTCGTGAGGTGCATAGACTGCTGGAGAGATGGTAGCCTAACCACGAGTGGAACTGGCCCAGGACATGGTGCTGCTTCCTTCCTTCCTTCCTTCCTTCTTTCCCTGGCTGCCACATACACCTGTTGCAGGCAGTCAGAAGCCAGGATGACACAAGGGCAGTCGCCTAGTCTTATCAGGTGTATGGTGGCTCATTGCAGTCAAGTATCTCCAAGGGAATTTGTTTGGCGTTCTTGATGCCTGTATGTTCTGTCTCATCACCTATGTCTGTAAGGCTCTGTCCCATCACCAACCTGGGTCACGTGTTGGCACAATACTGATTGCCTTTTTTTTTGTATATGAACCTAAGCATCACTTTTTATTAATACCCCTCTTGAAGTACACAGTGAGCCAGTCCTTCATAGCCCCATGACTTTGAGCAAGTTGTATAGCCATCCTGAGCTTAACTGGTTCATTTATAAAATGGCAAAAGCATTGCCATCTTGTAAGATCTGCCATCTGAGATACAGATCAGATCTATCTTGCATAATTGATGGCAACAGTTTTCAAAAAACATGAAGATCCCACGTTAGTTTTTCAGATATTTTTCATTTTTTAATTTACTTGTTTATTCATTCCTTTTTTTTTTTAAAGGTTTTTTTGAGGCAAGATCTCGATTTGTAGTTTAGGCTGGCCCTGAGCTCAGCCTCAAACTCACATCACAGCAATCCTCCTGCCTCTGCCTCCCAAGTGCTGGGATTACAGGCGGGAGCCACCACACCTGGCACTTTGGTATGTGGTACTGGTTGCTGCTGGGCGTGAGTCTCCACGCCCAGTATTGTTTGTGGTTGCCGGGGATCGAACCTGGGTCCTTGCACTTGCAAGACAGAACCACTGAGCTAAATCCCCGGCCCTATTCATTCCTTTCTTTATGGCACTGGGGAATTGAACCTAGGGATTTTGCACCAGGCTACATCTTTATCTCTTTAAAAATTTTTTTTTTTTTTTTTTAAATTTTGAGAACAGTGCCTTATTAGTTGCCCAGGCTGGACTAAATTTGAAATCCTGGCCTCGCCTCCCAGAGTGCCAGGATTATAGGTGTGTCTCACCATGCCCAACTTCTCAGATTTTTATTGGATGTGTATCATGTAGAAAGCATCAGATCAGTTGTTGTAGAAGGTTATAAAGATGATAGGTTAGTTTCTATCCTCACAGCTTACAATAGAGAAGTTTTGGTGGGACTTATTTTTGGTCAATATAATAAAGTATTTTTAGGTTAAGGAGGAGTTAGAAGAGGTCAAATTTTCTGAGGTCTCAGAGTCAGCCCTCCTCTAGATCCCAGTCTGCCTCCACCTGTCACTTTGAGCACGTGTCCTAGATCATTGTAGGTGTCTCTTTATCCGGAGGAGGAGGAGGACGATCCCATGTATGGAGATTATGTTGAAAGTGCTCAGTGTATTTGTTGACTGCATGCCCGTGCCAGAAGATGAATAAGGTGTATGTGTAGTTTGGTGAAGAAAACAGATAAATCAGTAATAAATTACAGTTGAACAGTATGACAGCCATCATGGACATACAAGTAGGCCAATGTGGGACCAGTGGAAAGGCATCTGAATCCAACTGCAGGGCAGGAAAGACCTCCAGGGAAAATAGCACTTGACTAATTCTAACATATTTCCACCAGGTTGAACCACCTCTGGCACATGGATGGCTGAACCTCAGGTGCATGTGACAGTCCCATAGGTAGTACAAGCCTCCTGATGATGGAATAATCATGCATGTATGGCCTTGATGTTAACATGTGAAAAGAAGGAAGGATTATTTAGATAAGGAGTGGGTAGAGGCAGGAGACATTTAAGTATAAAGAACACACATTGTGGTTTAGTGTGGCTAGGACAAAGTGCTTTTGGCAATGTGGGGCAAGAAAAGTAAGATTCTCTTCCATAGGACTTGATTTATACAGCTAAGGAATTTGGCTTTTCCTTGAAATGCTCATAGGGAGCATTCAAAAGTTTTTGAACAGGTGGCAGATATTCACAATAACTTTGGGAAAATTGTGTTAATAGCAGTGCAGAAGGTAGATGTATGACTAGCCCATTGGGTGGCTTGAACCATCAGTAGTACTTGCAAAACTGACCAATATATTGGGTAGGATGGTGGGAAGAGCCCAGCTAAAAGAAATGCCACTGCGAAGATTCAGTAACCCCAATGAGAAGCAAAAGCCTGGGCCAGGTGACACCTCTGGGAATGGAGTAGGGGATTGAGACGGAATACAGAGGTAAAATCTATGGCATGTCGCTCAAGTTTTATTGTAGAAGAAAGCAAGCAGGAGTCTACTTCTTCAGTTCATGTTTTTCTTTTATGTTTTTTTCCCCTAAACTCTTCTAGGGCAAAGTTCTTCACTCCAGTGGATTACCTAGGCTATGCCAATGACTGTGGATTCTTGTCTTTGACTGGGATCTGCTGGGTTCCAGGTCATGTCCAGGGCTCCCAGTGGCTCCACTGAAGTATTGCATGGGCATTCCCAAATCCACCATGCCTAGCTCTTTTTCTCCCCACCTGCCTGTCCTTTCTGCAGTGTTCCCTAGTACCCTCATCATCTGCATCAGACAGGCTGGGTGCACGTAGTCCTTAGGATGAGCTCCTAGAGCTCCTCTGAATCTAGCTGCTATTTGATATCCATAATCCAGGGACCTGGTAAGGCTACCACCAAACCCCCCTAGTCTCTGACAGCTTTTCTGCCTCTTTGTCTTAGGCTGTACAAACCCATTGTCCACAGGGAAATTTGTGTGTTGATAATGTGTACACATTAATTGACTGCTTAAAACATTTTGATGAATGCTTGTTCATCCAGATAAGGACCCTGCTGGTTTAGCTCCAGGATACTCTGTGGTGTCATTCCAGTCTTCGCTCCCATCCTAAGTGTACATGTATACCTCCTCCATAGTCAAGACTTCTGATTTAGTTGCGGGAATATGGTGTGCATGTTTGTTCTTCTCTCCAGATATGTGTGTGTTACTTCTGCCTGTAATGGTCCTAGCTGGCACCCAAATTCTTTGCCTAGAAATTCATGGTTAACCTTCAGACTTAATCGTATCACTACATTGGTGAAATCTTTTCAGATCTTTCAAAGTTGAGATGTTAATTGTCTTTAGTGCCCACTCCCATGTGTCCTCTTCCATACTGTAGTAAGTGCTCACATCCTTACCTACCAACTTACGGCTTAGCGCATCAGGAAACTAGTTTGAAATTCTTCATGTGGATAAATGAATGTGTGGATTTAGGGCTGGGTGCCTAGGTAGGTGGCTAGTGGAACAGCAGAGGAAGAGGCTGTTATCTTGAGGAATGGTCATGTTCATTTTGAACTTTGTGAGCTCCAGCACCCTGCGATAGTACCAAGTGAAAAGGCCCAACAAGAAGTTAGCTGTCTGAGTTGGGTGAGGATTAGCTAAAGATCCCTGGTGGTGTCTGGGGACCACTGAGGAAGAAAGGAATCCAAGAAACATGGCAGCAGGGAGGAAACTGGGAGAGGACATGAACATAGAAAGCGGAGAGGGGAACGTAGTCAATGTCAGATGCCAGTCAGACAAGGAGAATGAGGATAAAAATGTGACAGTTGGAGCTACTACTGATCGAAGGGTTCAGGAGAGGGAGTTGAATAAGCAAGAGGACGTAGAAGAGTGAAACCTGTTTCTCGAAGGGCAGCGCGAAATAGGGAAGTCAGTACAGTGAGTGGAAGACAACAAATTACGTCCCTTTGCACAATCCTGTTTGTAGGGTCTGGTATTTAAATTTTGTTACAATCACTGATTATGATAGAAATATCTTCTTAGTGAACTGGAACACACATAATCAAGAGATAGCTGGTTTTAGCATTTATGAGGTGTATGTGAACCTTCTGTATGTCAGCCCTCTACATGTCTCCCGAGTCATCCAGCCTGGTTAGAGCACCAGGTCCTGTGATAGGTCAGTAGAAAATGTTCAGACCTAGCCCACTTTAGTAGCAGCTTGGCTGCCACCAGCACTTTCCATATGTGCTATCTAGGGATTCTTGTAAGAAAAGGTTGTTGGTTCCTGCCCAGGACCTTCCATTCATTATTTTTGAATTCTCTGCTTTTTATTTAAAACTACTTTCAAGTGAGCCATTCCTTTGTCACCTCACCCCATGGAAAACTTCTTGACTCCCAAAGCCAATATTGCTATTTCCTGGGCAAATTTCTCACATAAAGTATGTTAAACACATGAACATAGCCCACATCATTGGAATTCATCTTAATGCCTATGTAGTTTTCCTCACCCTGTATGTTTATTTGATGGGCTTGATTGTTCTACATCTTCCACACTCTTAACTAACCATGATGTTTCATGGGACATCTATGTAATGTGAGTAGACTTAAATCAGTTTTCAACATAATATGGCTGCCTAGTGACTAAAATTTAATTGACAGATAACTTATTATTCTTATAATTTTCCTGGACCAGGATATAGCAGGAGCAGGTGTCTCTGTTCCCTAGTGTCAGGGACCCAGGAAAAGGAGATTCAAGGGCTGAGAGTGAGTTGAACGTGCTGGGGTAAGGGTTGATCTCTGCTGTACTGGGACCGCAGCTGAGCTGCTGGCTGGAGCAGCCACACCCTGGTCTTACACAGGTCCTTTCATGTGGTGTCCTCGTGAACGAATGAGCTTCCTTGAAAAAACGTGGATGGGATCCAAAAGGGTGTGACCCCAGAAGCAAGACGGACTGCGTGGCATTTTTCTGATATCCCCTCCAAAATCACACAGCCTTGTGCATGGTGGTGGAGGCAGCCCTAAAGGCCTGTCCAGTCCCAAGGGAAGTACATGTGTTTGCCATCGTGCAAAGGGAGGGAACCCAAGGGGAGGAACTGCTGCCACCATCTTTTCAAAATAGAACCTGCTTTTGTCAGCACCATCTTTGTTAATCGTGTAGAAGATAGCTGTCATCTACAAGGCATGTGAATATACTTACTTAGCAAAATATTTTGATCATGTTTCTCAAAAGGTTCAAAGCTAGGACAAGACACAGAGGAAGAGCATAAGACTAGGGAAATAACTGCCTTGGAGATGCTCTGAATCAAAGGCATTGCAAGCAGGTTTGAGCATCTGCCTTGCTATATAAGGAAGTTTCTCGGTTGTATGCCATTCTCTGGGTCAGTTTCTCTGGGTCGGGTGCTGCCGGGGACACAGTATAGAAGCAGAGCAAGGGCATGTTACTCTGAACACAGTAAGCAACACACAGTGTCTGGTAGAACTGACTTGTGGAACCACACTGGTGGAACTCCTTTGACCTTTGGCGGCCACCATTTCACTCAAGTGTGGGACCGGTGAAGTCAGTAAAATGTGATTTGGAAGCAGTGTATGTCATCTTTAGAGTCAAATTATTCAATATAATTGGCCAAAATATTGCTGGAATTATAAATTGGTGCCTTATCAAAGAGATAAAACTATAGTAAATTGTCTTTAAGATACCAAAGACAACAAGAATGAATGGGTAGCTATTTGAAAATAAAACAGTCAGACTTCCTAGTGAGGCTTCTGTTATGGCTAAAAGAAAAATGACAAGCTGCATGAAAAGGAGGCCACATTTAGTCCAGATGCTTAAACTAAGGGAGGGCAATTCATTCCTTAATTCATCCGGAATGCTTGTTGGGCTCCTAATTCATGGTCGTACTACTGCGGTCAGTAGAGAAGTGAATGCTTTGCCCTCCTTGAAACTGATGGTCTGCCCAGGGCAGATGACACAGTTGTTAGATACGGGACATGTAGGAAGCAAATGAGCAAAGCTATGCAAAATTTGAGTGGAACTAGGAAGATGTGAAAGAATCAGTGTGTGGAGCAAGGTGGGGAGAGTTACTCGCTGGAACAGCAAATGCATGAACCCTGAAAGTTTGAGGCGCACGGTGCAGTTATGTGACTTGTTCAGTGAGAATGTAAACACACGTCGCTTTATTGTGTCTTCAACACCAAAACTTTTTCACTGCAAGAGTCTGAATAATTAATGGGTGATGATTTAAAGAGTTACTACATCTGTTATCTGTGCACACTGTGGAAACTAATATAAAGGATGACAGAGAAATTCAGCTCTTTCCAGTGCCATTCACTGAATAAAATTTCTTACCCACATTCAGATTCTAATGTAACAGAGTGGGAGCTCCTTTGGGGTGGCTTCTGACCACACATTGCAGTTATATGCAAGCTTCATGTAGCTGCTTCGCGTCAGTTGTGTACTTTGCATAATCTGTGTGGTGACTGAAGACCATCATCATAAGGAGCTGATAAATGTGTAAGAGATTGATGAGCCTGATTTCAACATTTTCAGTATGTACATGTATTAAATTATACATGACACCCCATTAATATGTGCAACTTTCATGGGTTTTTTGTAATGATTAATAAAATGAAAAACCATTTCTTCCCTATAGATTTGAAGTGATGTCTGTAGCATGTGCTGACTTTACCATACACATGTAATTGTTGGAGGATTTCTGCAGTTTCTTTGATCTGTCAGTCTAGTCATGTTCTGAGGGTCATACTGTTGGGATTTTTGTTTGTTTGTTTCTGTTTCGTGGGGATTTTTGAGGCAGGGTCTCACTTTGTAGTTCAGGCTGGTCCTGAACTCACTATGTGGCTCAGGCAAGCCTCAAACTCAGCAGTTCTACTCTCTGCCTCCCAAGTGCTGGGATTACAGTGTGAGCCACCGTGCCCAGCCCTGTGGTATATGGTACTGATTGCTGGTGGGTGTGAGCAGTATTGTTGTATGTGGTTACCAGGGATTGAACCTGGGCCTCTGTGCTTGTAAGGCTGAATCACTAAGCTAAATCCCCGGCCCAGGACCGTACTGTTTTAATCACATGTTCCTCACTACTAGGATTTGGGCCCAGAAGAACCCAGGCTCAGAGTGTAGCACCTGTATAGTGGTTCCAAGGGTGTGCCACTTTCTCTGTCCTCATTCCCATTTATTATGTTCTGTGCATCCTCTGAGGCCTCTGTGACATGCCAGACACTGCATGAAGCCTTTAACAGATTCCTCAGTGTGATAGTTTTTGCTTTCTTTCCCTCTTGTGGCCTGCTTTCTTTCTGATGAAGGCACTTGTGCCCTGGTTTACCAGACTTTGGCATCCCTGAGGGCTGAGCCGTCTCTCTGGCAGCATGTGGCACAGTGCCCTGCAGAGAAGACAGATACTTACTGAATATTAGGTTGACTTGGGAGTCAAGCCCAAGTTGGACAAAGGTTAGAGCCACCAGTGTTGACACATGAGAGACTTCCCAAGGATACTGTTAATAAGTGGTACAGTGAGAAATATGAAGACTTGAGCTCAACAGAACTGTCTTGAAAGATGAGCCCATCCCTTGTTAAATATTGTGAAATTTATATTAGACCAGTAATGGCAAACCTGTGGCACATATGCCATAGCCAGCTATTTGTAATCGCTGACAACAATGAAAGGTTTGCAGTCAGTCACTGTATTAGGTAAATGCCTAATAAATGTATAAAAAGGCCCGGCCAAAGAACTGGGGATATACACTTCCTTCCGGGTGTTCTGCATGTGAGTCTTATCAGATTCAACTTGCAATATGTCTTCAAGATCAGGGTCAGGGTGAGTTTAATGCAGGAAGTTGCTGCTTTCCTAAGGATTAAAATTAGCAGTGAGAATCAATGATTACATAATCAATAACAGTGACACCTGATGAGAACCACAAATGCAATTTAGCTCAAAATTATCCTCTAGTTCGCCGTCCTCTAAAATTAGATTACACAATACTGTAAGTGACACCCCCAACCCCAAAAGCAGGCAGGTCTCCCAGCATCAACTCCTCTGGAGGAGGTCTTCTAACTTCAGTTTCCTGTCGATAAAATATTAGGAAAACATTGTTACTAGGCCCAGCGTTTGAATCAGTTTCTACAGCCATTAAAGGTTAAAGAGGTAGTGTGGTGTAACAGAAAGCTTGAACTTCCAGAATCGC
Organism: Petromus typicus; assembly: GCA_004026965.1. NCBI lineage: Eukaryota > Metazoa > Chordata > Mammalia > Rodentia > Petromuridae > Petromus > Petromus typicus. Next base: position 39,488 of record PVIR01008244.1, read on the forward strand.
ACACTGGGTTTAAGTACTGGATTCTCTACATAAACTAGCTCTGCAAATTTTTTTGTTTGTTTGTTTGGTTTTTTTTAGGTTTTTTGAGACAGGGTCTCACTTTGTGGTTCAGGCTGGCCCTGTGCTCAGCCTCCAACTCACATCACAGCAATCCTCCTGCCTCTGCCTCCCGAGAGCTGGGATTATAGGCGTGAGCCACTACACCTGGCACTGTGGTATGTGGTACTGATTGCTGCTGAGCATGAGTCTCCACACCCAGTATGGTATGTGGTTACCTGGGATCAAACCCAGGTCCTTGCGCTTGCAAGACAGGCACCGGAACCACTGAGCTAAATCCCCGGCCCCTAGCTGTGCAAATTTTGATCAAGTTGCTTAACTTGAGTCTTTGTTTCTTTACAAATTAAAACCTGCAGATGGATAAGTGATAGCTACTTTATAGTTGTTTTTAGGTATTTAGACACTAAGTAACATAACCAGGCTTAGTACATATTAGGCAGTGAATATATGGTTACTAATTCCGCAAGATCAGAGGGCTCTTCAGACTGGTGCCAGAATCGGAGAGCTATATCTTCATCACCTAACCCAGTTGTTCCCCATTCTCATTATAGAATCTTCTGGATTCTAACTGACCTTGGGTGAGGCTCCTAAGTACATCCTCCTAAGTACAAATGTCACATGCAGTCAGTGCTGAGAAATGCTGCACCGAGTCCTCCCCAGTGGACAGTGGCTGATCCACATTCCTGGGCCTCACCTAGGAATGAACCACTACATAGTGGGTGGCGGGAGTGTATGTGGGTGGGTGGGGGGTATAGGGGTGTGCAAAGGTCTGGGTCCATGTCCAGAAACCATCTTGTTAGAGGGATAGAGGTGACTGATCTCAAAGAAACTGGCCCTTGCAGAGAGTGAATGTAATCTCATTAATTTATAATGAAGAATGTAGCTATCACACAGACTTAAGTATTTGGGCTGGCCTGAACACCATATGCTCCCAGTAAGCAAACTCCAAAGAAAGCCAATGATCAGAGTGACTGAGATCAGAGGAAATGATTGTGTTGTCTGTGTGTTGCCTGGCATGTGGTTTGCTAGCTCATAAGGTATATGCTCATTAGATAGGTTGGGTGCCCCATCCCCCTACAGCCATCCCTTCTCACCCGTGATTCGGAGTCTGTGTGGGTGTGCCCAATCTGCTGCTGGGATGACACTTTCCATGTGCTTTTCACTGTCCACTGTCCTTGCTGACCAGCACATTATGTCAGGACAGGAGCTTCATTCAAGTCAGAGCTTTCTGCTAGGTCTGGAAAATCTTTTCCCTCTTAGAGTGATTAACTCTCTGTCCTGTGATCTGTGGACTTAGGTTTTGGGGTTCTGCTGCCTACAGGCTACCATTTTCAGCTCCCTCAGAAATGGCTCCAAAGTGTAGATCTAACAGTAGAAACAGCCCATGTCCAACAGATGGCCTACCAAAATGCCAGGGAAGAGGAGGGTTTATCCTTAGCCAGGGTCTGCTGACAGACAAGTAGCACAAATGTGCATGCCATTGTCCAGAACGAAAAGATCTCGGCCTCAGCCTTCAGCTTTTGCAGACCAGAGGAGGATTATAGCCTTGAAGCCTATAGTGGAAATGCCTGAAGGATCATAACTTTGCTTATAGAGCCCATTGGTTGCTCCTACATTTGCCCGTCTAGACTGAGGAGCAGCATGGCAGGGTCAGGCAGAGCGGTTTCCAGATTTGCTGCTCTCATGTACCACAGAAGGAGTGTGATGATGATGGCGAGTCCAGAGATGAACGTGTGAACAGGCTCAGGACCCCAGCCGGGAAAACAACAAGAGAGAGCCGGAGAAGAGGTATTGTTGAGATGAGCCTGGAGATGGGCCCTGAGTTCTCCATCTGAGTCTGTTACAGTTTGGATGTGCTCCCCAAATTTAAAGTATTGGAAACTTAATGCCCAGCATTAGAGTTATATGTGAATGGTATTTGGAGTTGGGGTCTTTGAGATGTGCTTGGGTTGTAAAGGTTATAGATGAATGGTTGGAGGGGTTGTTGGAGTGGCTTTGAAAAGTGACTTCTGGCAAGCTTGTTATGTCTCACCGTGTGGTGCTCTTCACATTGTTATGCTGCAGCAAGAAAGCCTGGACCAGAGCTGAGCACATGCTGACACCACACTCATAGACTGTCCAGCCTGCAGGGTGTAGCTCCATAACCTCTGTATTTTATAAATTATCTGGCTTCAGCCATTTTGTGATAGAGACACTGGATTATATAAAATATTACCAAGTTAAGAAAGCAAGGGTTAAAAGTGAATCCTGGTTTCATTCAGCTGACTGTTAGTCAGCTCTTTATTGCTGTCACGATACCTGAGATATCAATTTTAAAAAGGAAAGGTTTAGGGGCCGGAAATTTAGCTCAGTGGTTCCAGCACCTGCCTTGCAAGTGCAAGGACCTGGGTTCGATCCTAGTAACCATATACAGTATTGGGCATGGAGACTCACGCCTGTAATCCCAGCACTCGGGAGGCAGAGGCAGGAGGATTGCTGTGATATGAGTTTGAGGCTGGGCTCAGAGCCAGCCTGAACTACAAAGCGAGACCCTGTCTCCAAAAAAAAAAAAAAAAACAGGTTTAATTTGGCTCACAGTTTTAGGGGTTTTGGTCCTTGACCAATGGGCCTATTGTCTGAGCCTCTGGTAGCACAGTCTGTCAGGGTGGGAGCATGTGGTGGAGAAAGGCTGTCTCCTTGTGCACAGATACAGAGTGAAAGAAGAAGAAGAGGAACTGGAGGCCTAAGATGTCCCACTAGGCTCCACTGTAGAGTTCCACCACCTTCCAGCAGTGCCAGGGGCTGGGAACCAAGCCTTTAACACATGGGTCTTTGAGGAGCCCTTACACTAGCTATGGCCTGTCCTCACTTTGCTTTTCCTGTTCTCTTCTGTGGGTTCCATACTAGTTTCCATCATAATAGATGTGCGGGTAGCAGAGATTTGCATACTGGAGAAGCCTGTATTTTGGCCTCTTCCCAGATGGAGCTGACTCCCTGGGTGCCTGTGATCCAGCTGCTGTAGGTGGCTCCTCAGCTCTCCCGCACTTCTTGGAGTTCAGTGGTTTTGTTCCTAAACCATTCTATGCTGGTTTTGTTTATGTTATTGTAATTAAGTTGTAGCATACACCCCTGCCCAGTGTTAGTAGGCTATTGTGACACAAGCTTCTCCCCTCTCTAAAATTTGGCTGTACATTGTTTCAGGAGTCTGACCAAAGCTTGCATGACTCAAATGGGCATGTCAGATAGCAGAGTTGGGCAGCATTGCTGCTTTGCTGATGGCTGCTCCTGAGGCTTAAGTCCTAATCTGTGCAGTATCTGGGTTTGGGCTGAGTCACTTGCAGCCAAGGTCAACTGACTCGTAAGAAATTCTCCCCTTGTGAACTAACCATTTGTCTCTTCAGTAAAGATATGCTTTTGTCCTCATTTTACAGTCATGCCTGTTGATACTTGTTATCTGCAGGTGTCTTCAGGCCTGCTTAGCTCCTTCCTTCCCACATTTGTAACAAATAAAACACTGATGTCCTTGGCTGTTTGTCTTTGCTGCCTAGAGTGGCTTAGATCAGCCCAGGACTCAGTTTCTCTCAACTCTCTGTCTGTGTATCTCTTTTAATTCCCATTTACCTATCTCACAGATGTCATACTGGCTTGCAGGAGGTGAAGACCACTCCATTTCCCTTTCCTTACATTAAGTCAAACCGCATGTATTCAAATGATTTATTTTTAATTTAAATCTTTATTGGTACATTACATGTACACATCATGATCACACTCAACATTGAGAGTTTGTACCAGTATATGACATGACTTAATTCTCATTTTTTTCCTGTTCTCCTACCCAGCCTAAAAGCCCTGCCCCTGTATACATAAACTTTGTTTCCTTTTTTTTAACCATCACATTTTTTCTTTCTCCACATAACACTAATTTCCCTTTGATGTTGTCTATTTTACAATATCTATCATACACTGTAGGACTCATTTATATCTTCAGTCTCTCATACCAGAAAAAAGGTACGATATTTACACATCTGTGACGTATTTATTTCACTTGTGAGTATGTCCTCTAGGTACATCCATTTATGTATAAATGACTCAAAGTTACCATTCTTTATGGTAGAGGAGTATTCCATTTTATTTTTAAAAAATCATATCTTCTTTATCCAGTCTAGAGTTGATGGGCATTTGGGTTGTTTCTAATATTTAGCTATCATAAAAGTGAGCTGCTATAAACATAGGTGCACATATGTCACTGTGATATGAATCTTCTAATTCTTCAATGTATATCCCCCACAGGGAAATAACAGGGTCAAATGAAACCTCTAATCCTAGTTTTTTGAGGACTCTCCACACTGATCTCCATGAGTCACCACACCTGGCATTGTTGTATGGCATGGTTGTACAAGACTACATTCCCACCAATAGTGGAGAAAAGTTTCTTTTTCTCTGCAGCCTCGCCAATATTTGTTGCTGGCTAATTCTAAGATAGCAGCCATTCTTTGTAGAGTGAGATGAAATATGTGTTGTTTTCATCTGCATCTCTTGAATGACTAATGATGTTGAGCATTTCTTCATATGCTTCTTAGCTGCCTTTACTTCTTTCTCTGAAAACTGTCAGTTCTTTTCATTTGCTCATTTTTGAATTGGGTCTTTAAATTTGGGAGCATATATTCAAATTAAATATTCCAAAAATCAGTCCAATGATCACAAAAAGAAAGTTGTTTCTCAACAACTAAGTTGAATGATTTGGAAAGACTCAAAGGTAAGTTGACTTATTTTAAATCAAATATAGAGGGGACTGGGGAAAAATAATAAAAATATGGAAGGACTCTGTCCTGAAATTGCTTTTAAAGAATCTTCAAGATCACACTGCTTAAAATAAAGTAAAATTTGGGCTGGGTATGTAGCTCAGTGGTTCCAGCACCTGCCTTACAAGTGCAAGGGCCCAGGTTCAATTCCAGTAACTACATGCAACAATACTAGGTATGATGACTCATGCCCACCTGCAGTCAGTACCACATATCACAGTTCTGGGTGTGGTAGCTCATACCTGTAATCCCAGCACTCAAGAGGCAAAAGCAGGAGGATTGCTGTGACTTCCAGGTTTGTCTGGCCGACATAGTGAGCTCAGGGCCAGCCTGAACTACAAAGCAAGATCCTGTCTTAAAAAAAAAAAAAGAAAGAAAGAAAGTAAAATTTGAACTTGTGGGTAATGCTTTTTAGGTGTGCTGTATACCAGAAATTGTCCCTGATGGAAAAAGAAAAAGTTTTGGTCAGGTGGCAAGACATAGGTGAGATTTAAGTATAGATGTTTAGGTTTTTCTATATTTGTTATCATTGACTGTATTTGTTGTCATTTAACACATTTCTTAGTGCTTGCTCTGTGTCAGTATACCTGTTCCTCAGCTTATGGAAGGCATACATCCGAATAAACCGATGATAAACTGAAGACAGCACAAGCTGAGGAAGGACTTAATGCAGTCACTCTGGGGAAGAAGGTGACTCAGCAGCACCTCACACTCAAGGGTGTTGATATCTGTCCTCCTGGTCATGGGGCTGGCTTGAGGTTGTGGTGAGTGCTGATGCCCAGCATCATGAGAAAGGATTGGAAAACAGCACTAGCCACAGGAAAGAATGTGATTTCTGCTACATTCTTATCACTTTCACACCCTTCTACGGTCAAAAATTCACAAGTGAAACCATAAGTTGGAGACTGCTGGTACTTTAGGTGCTGGGGATGCAGAAGGGAGTAAGATCAACAAGCTCTGCCCTGCTAAAATTTACTTACTAGTGAAAGATGCTGCATTAAACAAGCACATAGCACTGCATGCCATGTGGAAGATTATGCATGCTTGTAAATGCTCAGGTTAGTAGTGAGTGGAGGGGTGGAGAGGCTGTGGTAGGAAAGCCTCTCTCCTGAAGAAATTTTTGGACAGAGATGTGAATGCATGGAAAGAGCTGGGGAGCCATGTGAGGGAGATGTTTGGCCCCCCTGAGGGAAAAACTTGGATATATAAAATATTACCAGTATTAGGCCTGAGCTGGATGCATTTAAGGAACAGTGAGAGAGCAGAGACAGCAGGAAAGTGAGAGCCAGGGCAAGGTTAGAAAGCGAGTACAGCCAGATCTCGACACATGTGGGGATTCCTGAGGATTTTGATCTTATCTTGAAGCTGTCAGATATATATTTTTAAAAGATCACCCTGGGTGTTATCTGCATAAATGACTGGGGGCAAGAATGGAAGCAAAATAAAAACCAACCATAAATGGGAGAGAGAGAGAGAGAGAGAGAGAGACCCACAGACAAAGAGCGACAGAGAGACAGAGGTCCCGCAGAGAGTGAGCTCCCTGAGAGCCAAGTGGGTGATGCAGGACACATGCACAAGCAGACTGTGATCAGGAAAGAGAAGAGATGTTCTGGAGGTGTGGCCAGGCCTCAAGGGCAGAACTGAGGCAATTGGCCTGCCAGAGTGAAGGCTGATCTAGAGCAGAGGACACACTACGTCCTGAGCTTCTTTGGAGGATTCCAGGTGGACAGGTGGGTGGGGAGGGCCTTTGGTGGGACAAGAAGCTGAGTAGCAGTAAGGGCCACCCCCTGTTGGGTCCCACTGAACCACCTTCAGGGAATACTGTCAGCCTGTGCCTTCCCCAAGAAAGTGGAGCTCTACAAGAAAAAGCACAATGTGGCATAGTACACTTAGAAACCATTTTCCTGATGTGGGAAACCTGGGAGCTATTTCCTTCTTTTCTTTGTCCTCCAGGGAGGAGAGTAGAAGGAGGAAAATGACCGAGTCTGACTTGGGGTCTGGAGCCCTGTGGTGGAGCCTGCAACGTGTCAGGAGAGGCAGCGTGGCTGGTCTTGTCCATGTTTGGCAATCACTGTTGGGGAATGCTTCTGCAGAGCTCTGTGCCAGAAAAAGATGAGCCCGAGGCTTTCATTTATCAGGCTTTAGGTGGGCTCTGAGGCTTAGAAACTTGTAAGAAATGTCTGTTTAAGGGAATCTTTTTATGCATAGGTGTCAGCATTCGACCTATACCAAAATGTGGTTCCCAGAAATCTAGGAACTTGGCTGGGCCCTCTGCATGGACAGGAAATAATCTTCTCCAGGTCACATTGGGGGACCAGATATTTCTGGCCGAGCACTGGAAGGAACATGGTGCGGGGATTTTATGTAGGATACCTGGCTTAACACTGCCATTTTGGCCTTTCCCGCTCCAAATGGGGCTTTGGGACCAGATGATGGCAAAGGCCTGGCAAGCCTGAACTCTTCAGTTCTTCCCGGTCACAACCCTCCCTCCGTGTGATGTCCTCAAAGCAAGGAGGCTAAGTCTGCTTTTGACAGCAACAGAGGACAAAGGGCTTCCTAACAACAGAGTGTGGACCTGTAGCCCATGTGGAAAATGCTTCTTCTCCAGGCTGGAGGAAGTTCCTGGGCTCAGGTTCAAGAGGCCAGTGCCCTCCTCTGGCTTTCCTCCAGCCCACCAGAGGACTGATCTATTCAGAAGCGGCTGCAGGAGGGGACCAGGAACTGGGAGCAATACCAGGCGAATGAAGTGGGCAGAGAAAGGGAAGGAAGGCCGAGCTTCCCGGGCAGGTCTGCTCCCAGTCCAGGGCACTTGGCCCAGGCTTTCTAAAATTCAGCCCATAGATATAAACTTGCATAAAAGTGTCTGCAGAATTCATTGACTTCTAAAGGGCATACTGTATCCTGGAAGCCCCAAGTGGTCCCGAGTGCCCCACTTGAGCACCCGTTCTCCTCGCTTGGTGACTACTGTCTCTTTCCTTTTCCTCATAGCATCATCTCATTGCCTTAGAAGCTTGATAAGAATGAAAACATGTTGTTGCTTTTTATTTCCTTTCCCTCAAAATGTTACCTCTTTAGATTTTGTCATGGAGCCTGAGTTTACTGATTTTCAGTGGTGTGGGAAGAATTATAAAGGAGTATGCCACAATTATTTGTTACACTGTGGGTGAAAGATTGGCTGGTATATGGGGTTGTTTGTGATAAACAAAGCTGTGATGGGTATTTTTTTAGTGTGACTGTTACCATTTGCATCTAAAATGTCTCCCAAAGCCCTGGTCACCAGCCTGTGGTACCCCTGAGAAGTGCTGGAACCTCTGGGATGTTGGGTCTGGTGGCAGGAAGATATTAGACACACCCATTTGAAGGGGCCATGGGGTCTCTGGGCCTGACTGTCTTTCTTTGTCCCACTGAATGCCCCTGCTGTGATATTTCATCTCCACACAAGACCCAACTGAAGTCTCTGAAGCTATGAGACAAAAATAACTCTTTCCTTCTTTTAAGGCTTATGATCACAGGTATTTTGTCACAGAGATGGAAAACTAGCAGTCAGCATTTGTATCTACTCAAGTTTCTCTGAGGTCTGAAAATGAGAAAATCAGGTTCACCTATCCATAATTTTAAAGATGACACCAAACTGTTTTCCAAGATGAGTCGAGTTGTCCCAGTCCTCTTGCTGATTTTTATCTGTTATTTATAGAGAGATCCATGTAAAAACCTGTTAGCACAATCATAGATTTGTCCACCATTTTAGTTCTGAAATTGTTTTGCTTTATATGCTTTGAAACTGTTAGTAGATACATAAAACTATAATATGTTTCTGTGAACTGAGCATATTCGAAAGACAATTTTGACTTTCCATAAGATTATTGTGTACCGCCAATACCAAGCAGCAGCCCACATGGGAACTTTCCAGATGTTATCATTTGATCATTATGACATGAGCCTAATTAGCTCAGCCTATGGCTTTTGCTTTTAAATCTATGTTATAATTCTACTCTTGTCACCTCCAGGATCTTAAGAACAAGGGAGCCCAGGACTGAGCTCAGTGGCCCTGTGCCTGCCTTACAAATGCAAGATCCTGAGTTCAATCCCTTGTACCAGAAAAAAAGGGGGTCCCATGTGAACCAGTGAAATTTGTAACTGAGAACTATGGAGGACAGGAGAGAGAGGAGCAAGGCTGCTCCCCAGGGATGGTCATAGCCCTCGCCCTTCTCTTTGAGACGACTGGCCTCTGCAGTCTGTCTAGGTTCAGAAAAGTCAAGGCATCCTTAGCTTGAGGACTGCAAAGAGGTAACAGAGAGCAGAGCTGGGTCTTAAGGATAGCCACTTGCACCTGCCAGATCCCTGGAGTACTGTGACAGGGGCACTTTCCTCGAGGAAAAACAGCTCTGGGTTAGAGAAGATAGGACATAGTTGGATGTGGATGTTGGTCTTCCTCCCACTCAGGGTACACAATCAGGTATGACCAATTTTGTAACTCCTTTATTGATGTATGAATTCATCACTGAGCAACAAGACTTTATTGAGTATCTGCCATGTGCAGATACTAGGCCCACCGAGGCTCTTCTCAGTTTCCTGGTCACTCTTCATGGACCCTAGATGACAGTTTTCATTGAAATGCTAAAGGTGCTCTCTGTGGTGCTGAGGTCCAGGGCAGCCTGGGCCAGTTAAGGGTGAGATGCCTGGGCTGCCCATGGCCTGAGTCTCCTTTCTTTGCCAGTTGGAAACCTCTGACAGAGAAATTCCCTATGAAGCCAGCTGGGTGACATAGTTAGAAACGTGCTACCAAATGTCCCAATGCTTTCTCCCAGAACTAAACAGATTGCGATTGGGCTTTCTGTGCAGTCAATGCCAGGGTTAACGAATTGGCACTTGTTAGGAGGCAAAGTTAACAGCCACTAACTAGCTGTAGGATAATCAGGATGGTGTAATCTTAGTACCAAAGCAGGACACTCTGAAGAGAAAAAGAGGTGATACTAAGATGCATCCTGAAGCAGCTGCTATAAACCAAGTCTGACTTGGGCAAACTGGGATGCATGGTTACCCTTTCTAGAACACAGTTCTCAGAACAATCTCCAATAAATAGAATTTAATTCTCCTCTACCTTCTTCTATTGTGTTATAAAAATCCCCTCCAGCAGGAAATTTTCTCCTTCCTTTCCTCAAGAGCATCCAGCAGGAGAATGTCCACGGATGTTATTGGTTAGAGCCATGTTACAAAGCAGCTCTTGACATCAAGGGCAAAGAAGGACATTGAAGAAACACATGCAGTGTTCCCATGGAAAAGCAGCCAGATGGGGTGTCAGGGACCCTGTGAAGACAGGTGGGCAGAAGCAAGGACGCTCATGTGGTTGGGTGGGGTCAGAACACAAGCTTTGCTCCACACTGGCATTTTCCTCGAAGGTCAAGAATGTGCTGGGGCTTTGAAGATGTTTTGCTGAAATGTAATTTAGGAGAAGTTCCAAGCTTGGAGATTGGGTTTCTGAGTCTTCTGTCTCTTATTTCTGTGCTGTACTTTGGTTCTGGCAGTATTTTTAGAAGATCTTTGAAAATGAAACAACAGTGGAGTGATTCATGGGCTGTGCCTCTGCTCAAGGCTGTGAAAGCTGCACTCTCAGACAAGAGGAGACCGTGGAGTGGCATGGCCTACGACTGGGAAGTGGGCAGGAGCTCCAGGTCTTCAGCTGAGACATGCTTCTGGGTAGGCCAAAGAGGCAAAAAAAGAGTCTGGAATCTGGATTTAATTGCTGGCCTGGGAAGGAGCCAGCAGAGGTGCCACAGTTTCCATCTGTGTACGTGTGTCAGCAAGCACCAAGCACTCGCAGGATTATGACTCACCCCGCTAATCCCTGCCTCAAAGCCGCCTGGGAAAGGTGCCACGTGTCTGGACACACTGCAGTGCATGCCTTCCAGCTTTGCTCAGTTTTGGCCTAACTAGCAAACTCCCTAGGTCTTCTGCTCTGAAGCCACAGACCTAGCCCTGCACTTTAGTGACAGCCAGCTGAGCAAAGGACAAGGCTGCAGAAGGACAGGCTCTGCCTGATCCTCTAGGTGGAAGCCACTGCCACAGGGAAAGATGTTATGTGTCTTTTTTGAATCTAAAAAAATAAAAAGGCTGGGCATGGTGGTACATGCCTATTATCTCTGCTGCCTGAGAAGCTGAGGCAGGCTGATCACAAATTCAAATCCAGCCTGGGCAGCTCAGTGAGACTTCCTCTCAAAATAGAATAGAAAAGATGAGCTCAGCACTTCCTGGATTCAGCCCCCAGTATTGAACAGGGAGACGGAGGAAAACGCTGGAAGAGTGAAGATACAGACTTCATACTCTGGTCTTTTTTCCCCGCGCATAAATTTGATCCAATTTATTATTTCATCCTCTTTACTCAGAACCCTAAACTTTCTTTGCTATTTCCTTTATTTTTAACTTGAGTTTATTGATACATTTTAGGAATACATTATGATCACATTCCTCATTGAGAATTTGTATCTGGGAATTTTGTATCCCATTTCCCTACCCTTCCTTCAACCCCCACCCCACATATACATGACCTTTTTTCAATTTTTACCTTATTAGCATCACATTTTTTCTTTTCATTCTTTGTTTTCTCCTGCCCCTCTCCCATCTCCCCTTTCCTATTTGATATTATGTATTATACATTTTGGGCCTCATTTACACCTTTAATTTCTCACATTAGAGGAATGATAATATCTGTGTTTTATTTGTTTCACTCATAAGTATGGCCTCAAGGTGCATCCATTTAGCTATAAATGTCTCTATTCGTCTTTATGGCTAAGCAATACTCCACTTTATTTCTATTTCCTATTTCCTTTTAAATATTTTCTGTCTGTCTGAGAATTAAATCCATGGTTTCATAGAAGCTATATATTTATATATATTATATAATATATATTTAGAAATACATATAATATATATTATCATATTATATAAATATATATTTATATATACTATATAAAATATAAAATACAAAAATATATTTATATATAATATACACAAATATATATATATATATTCTTTATTCAATCTCCAGGTGATGGGCATTTGGGCTATTTCCAAGATTTAGCTATTACAAACTGCGATAAACTTGGATGCACATATATTCTGTAGTATGATGCCTTTAATTCTTGCATGAATATACTCAGCAAGGAAATAGCGGAGTCAAATGGGACCTCTCATCCTTGTTTTTTGAGGAATCTTTGTCTATTTTTTTATTCAAATATTTATTGGTACATTATATATACATATCGTCATCGCATTCAACATTGAGAGTTTGTACCAGTATATAACACGACTTGCTTCTCATTTTTCCCATTTCCCCACCCACCATACAACCCCCACCCCCTATATACATAAGCTTTGTTTCCTTTTTTAAAAATTACTACTACATTCATTTTCCCCTACACCACTATTTACCCATATACCCTATTTCCTTTTTTTTTTTTTACAATTATTTAAGACCTTTATTAACAGGTGCTTGCAGTTTGTTGACTTTTTTTGAAAAAAATCAAGTTGTAAACTTTTTTTTTTTATTATCATAGCATTTAATAGTAACACTTGTAAACATCCAAAGACATGGAAGCTGCTGCTGTTCGTGGGGCAGGTTAGTGGTGACACTAAATGTGCCCGTCCTGGAAGGTTTCTAGACAGGTCACTTCTAAATTGTAAACTTTTATTAGAAATTAAAAATGAAGTTCTTAAAAATCTCAACTTGACCAGATATGAAACAATTTAAAAACCTTTAAAAGCTATTGAGAAAAACCAGGCTTTTTAAGAAAACACATTTATCATTACCAAAATGAGACGTCTTTAGGTAAAAATAATAAAAACCTAATGTTGCATAGATAAGGCAGATAGTTCCAGTTATCTGATCAATGGGCAAAAAGCAAGCACGTAAGGTCTTCCGTTCCCAGTCTTCCGTTCATTTCTTATTGCTGGAATGTCATAATCATTTCTTCTTGCTGGATGACTAAACCGGGTGACGGCAGAGATGTGAAGCGGGCACTTACTCAGCCCCGCCCTGCTCAGCCTCCAGCGGACCAACTCTCAGCTGGTGGATCGGCCGCTTCTGTCTCTGTGCCATCTTGTGGTTTGGGGTTCTCTGGGCATCTGCGTCAGTAACTGAAGTTGCGCCGGTACCGACGTTGAGGTGGCTGCCGACCTTGGGTCTCGTCTCCTTGGTTTTCCTTGTCCCCTTCATTGCCGTCTGTCTTTGGCGAGGAGGGCCCCTGCGGAATCGTGGTCTAGAACCTCGATACGTATTCTGTCTCACTTGTCTACCTGGTCCTGCTGCACCCTGGCTGTCAGCGCCCTCCGTCGCCTCTGCCTGCACCGGAGGGTTGGAGCACTGTGGTCTACGCCCCAAGGGTCTCGGCTGTATAAGGTGGGACCCTTCACCTGCGGTAGGGCCGGGATCGTGGGGCCCGGCCATCGGGAGCGCTCTCCGATCCCTCATTCTTTTCCCATGCTCACTATTCTGGTAATTCTGCTAGTAATTGCGTGGAGGACCCCCGGGACGCGGATGGCTATGGTTATGGCCTGCTGCATGTTTACTGCCTTCAACTGCAGCTCCCCCAGGGCCGGGAACATTCGCTGCTTCCGCCCCCTTTTGTCCTGCAACGACATCACTCCCCACAGTCTCTCCATCTACACTGCCAAGGCACTTCCTGGGGTTCTTCTTCTTTATGGCAGTCTGGTGTACAAATACATCTTCCTTGGTGTCATTCCTGTCGATGAAATCATATCGTTCCTTACACTGAACCATTTTAGTGTTCTCAAAACCTTCATGGCAATGACTTTCCTGTCCTCGCCGGCAGGGCCGCAGATGTCAGGCGGCCGGGCCTCGGTCCCTGCGCTGCTGCCGGCGGTGCTGGGCTTGGTGACCGCCGGGTGGGGAGGGGACGGAGGCGGGGGCGGGCGGCTGCTGGGCCTCGGCCGCTGCTGCTCACGGCTGCCGTGCCTGGGCCCGCTGCGGCAGTGCAGCTCCTCCCCGGGTGTGATGATGCTAAGGAGGCCGGCGGCGGCGGAGGGGCTGCTCAGGGCTCTCTGGGGTCCGCTCTCCGCTTCTGCTACCGGTCGAACTCCACTCTATTTCCTTTCAAATATTTTCTATCTGAGAATTAAATCCATGGTTTCATAGAAGCTAAGTAAGCACCATTCAGTTACATCCCGAGTCCTTTTTATTTATTATTTGTTAAAGGCAGGATTTAACTGTGCCGCCGAAACAGACCTTGAACTTTGGATCCTCCTGCCTAGGCTCCCGAATAGCTAGGATTATAGGTGTTACCACTGTGCCAGCTAATCATTATCCATCCGAAATCTGATATGGAGCCTGAAATGCTCAAACATACTACCTCCTCCAGCTCTGCCATACTTCGCTTTCAATTCTCTTGTGTGAGTGAAAGTGCTTGTTCTCAGTAAACTGTCCTTGGGAAAGAAACCAATAAACATAGTTCTGTTCCTGAGCCTACAGACTCAGAGAGCTGTCTCTCCACTCGAAGACCTAGCTTTCCTCTCACCTTGTCCCCTCTGTCATTGTTTCTCTCGCCATCCTTCCTTCCTATCACTTGGTGACACTTGAAAGACAAGATTATCGGAGAAGAAAATAAGCTTGTGTGCCTCTTTTCTATCATTAGAAGTGACTTGGCAACTCAAGTTATTTAGCCTGAGGCCTTCTGTCTTAAATTTATCAGTAAAGTACCTCAACTCCCTTAGGCTGACATGCAGTTACAACCTGTTGTAGCTTTTCTGGGTGAAAGGAGACTGGTCCTCCCTCCCTCGGAGATCTTTACAAATAAAGCAGAGGGAAAATGAGGAGGGACATCCAAGCCTGAAGGCAGCTGCTGGCAGCAGCAGGAGACAGTATGACAGCTGCTCATAAAACAGAGAAGGGCAGAGAAACAGGTTGTGAGACTTCCTTGGCCAATTAAGTGTGATTTTCCTACATTTACGGAACTACTTCCTCCTCAGAGGATCCCATGCTTCACCCAGCGCCTGGTGGGCGTGAAGGAACAGAGAAGAGGCTCAGGCCCTTGGGCCGCAGCGGTCTCCTCACGGTGTGACCCTGGGTCGAGCTGCGGTGGCTTCTTGTGTTTAAGAAATACAGTGTTAGAAGATGTAGCACGGTGGTTGTACGTTTCTGTTTCTAGGACAAAATGCTTGCTACACAAGTGTGAGGAAAGGTTTATTTTGGCTCACAGGTCGAGAGATTTCAGTTCATCGTGCACTGGCTCCAAGGCAGGAACATCATGACAGAAGGCCATGGAAAGGAAAGCAGTTCACTTCAGAGCAGCCAGAAGTTAGGGAGAGCAAGAGAGCAGGGGAGAGCCAGAGAGGTAGGGCTGGGGATATGTGACAGTCCCCAGAAACATGCCTTAGAACTACCCAGAGCCACCAAAGTGTCCTTGGCTAATTTCCTAGATGTCTCTCAAGCTGATTAATTTGATAACCAAGACTGGCCATTGCAGTGGAAGAGTGTTTACTAGCATGTGTGCAGTCCGAGTTTAATCTTCAGCAAGAACAACAACAAAGGAAAGAAAGAGAGAGAGAGAGAGAGAGAGAGAGAGAGAGAAAGAAAGAAGGAAAGAAAGAAAGAAAGAAAGAAAGAAAAGAAAAGAAAAGAAAAGAAAAGAACACCTGCTCCAGTGAGTGCATATTTCCAGAGTGTAAAGTGTGGGAATACACTCTTTTCTCCTAAAATTTTATTAAATGCTATTATGTGCAAAATCCATACTACCCACAGTTCAGTTTTTATATTTAAAATGACATGGACTAGTGCTTTCCAGAGGGACATAATTCTATGCACTCACACCACATTGACATTCTTCCTTAACTGTGAGAGCAACTTGAGGGACTGAAGTGCACATGGTCACAGTGCAAACCTTCACGTCTGCTGGGATTTCTCCTGGGTTCTCACCCACATCAGATTCTTACCTACTGGATGTCTCATCCATGTGGCTAGCCATGTCCATTGCATCTTTGTTGGAATTAACAACATGCAGTGTTGAAATCAGTCTCAAGTTGATGAATTCTTGGAGTATTTGTCCTTCACCTCAAGCCACACAGGAATGGAAGTGCAGGCTGTCTGTGACTGTTGAAATAGCTCCTCCCTTCTTGGAGTCAGGCTCTTTGCACAGGAAGTTCACTCCTAATCAAGCCAGTTGTCATGGCTGTGGAAATCTGAGTGTAAAGAGTCATGTCAAAAAGTAGAAGAAAGAAAGGGAAAAAGGAATGAAAGATCTCCCTAGGCTGGCTAGTGCTAAGAATTAGACCTTGCTGTTTCTTCCCCTAAGGTTGATAAACCACCTATAACCCCACCTAGCACCAATTTCTGGACTCCTTTCATCTTGTTGCCCTTTTTCTTTATCTCCAACACAATTATAGGGGCCGGGGAGTTAGCTCAGTGGTTCCGGCGCCTGTCTCGCAAGCGCAAGGACCCGGGTTCGATTCCCCGGTAACCACATAACAATACTGGGTGTGGAGACTCACACCCAGCAGCAACCAGCACCACATACCACAGTGCCGGGTGTGGTGGCTCACGCCTGTAATCCCAGCACTCGGGAGGCAGAGGCAGGAGGATTGTGATGTGAGTTTGAGGCTGAGCTGAGGGCCAGCCTGAACCACAAAGCGAGACCCTGTCTCCAAAAAACCTAAAAAAAAAAAAAAAAAACAATTATAGAGAGAACACTCTTATTTGCTTAGAGGATGGATTTCTTGGAGGTCCTAGGGCACCTGTCCAATATCCCTGTAATCTGAGCTTCCTGTAGACATCTAGAATCCCTCCCTTATCTGCTTACTGTGGATAGGTACCTGAGCCTGGGCTGTGCCCTGCTGTGGGCAGAGCCTGTCTGCCATTTGCTCTGCACCACAGGGCACTGCCCCAGCTGGGTAAGGCCTGTGCTCAGGATGGAGAAAGCCAGCTGTGTCCTGAGTTCCTACTGTCCTTGTCAGTGGCTCTGCAGACTCAGTGTGCCCCACACTCCCCTAGCTGGCTCTCTTCAATGTCCTGTGCTGGGGAGGATTGGAAGTCCCTGTCCCTCTACAGGAGGCCACCCTGACCACCCTCTGCCTGGCTGGCTGTGAGGGGTGGAGCTCCACCCTCCTGTGTAGACCGCACTGTGATGCTGTATTTCTTCTCTGCATTTCCCATAACTAGACCATGATCTTGAAAACATTAAACATTCAGAGAATGCTATGGATGCAACACTGGGAAAAGATGAAAGAGAAGATCGCAGGGTACTGGACTATAGTTGGTCAAAACACTGGTCTCTTATTGCAAAGACTGAGGGTGAGATAAGGGTGAGAAGCTTCCCTGTGCACAAGAATACAGAGCTCACTGGCACCTATGTGATAGCACGGTCAGCACATGCAACCACAGCGGCTGGAAACAAGGCCACAGCCTGGGCTCTGACCAGGTTTCAGCAGGGCTGCGCTCTCTCCGTACCCTCTGGGAGAATCTGTTCTGTTCTTCATTGCTTCCAGCTTCTGGTAGCTCTTGCTATCTCTTAGCTCTCGACTGCATGACTGCAGCCTCTGCCTCCATGTCACATCACTTTCTCCTTTCTGTATTAAATCTCCTTCCCCCTTTCTCACAAGGACACTTGGTATGACATTTAGAGCCCTCCTGGACAAATTTCCTTATCTCAAGGCCACTAACAAAATAGCTACTGATAAGGTAATATTTACAGTTTTTAGCAGTTAGGAGTCAATATCTATAGGGCCTATTAGTCAGCCTGCAACAATCCATGAAGGTAGGGGGTGCATCTCGGATAGGTCGACACACTGGGCTGTGTAGGTCACTGCTCAGAGAGCAGGGGCTGAGCATGTGAGGCTGCAGACGAGCTGGCAAAAGGCACAGGCAAGCAGTGGGGGATTGTTAAGAAAGGGCTCAGAGGAGACTAAAGACACTGAAAGAACTCAGAGACTTCAAGAGGTGACTGAGATGGGAAGGACTGGGCAGGGCAGGGCTGGTTGTGCCTGGGGCCATTGATGTGCAGTGTCACCAACCTGTGCTCAAGGACATTCTGTGGTAGTTTTGGCTGCCTGTGTACAGGAGGATCTTGAGTTAGAGGCCAGCCGGGTCTATATAGCGAGTCCATGTAGTGAGCTATTATCTCAGAAAACAGA